>JBAMYA010087639.1:0-22256 GCA_037176975.1 Arrhamphus sclerolepis | reverse complement strand
GGTTTCTCAAGCGCCTAGAGATGACTTGTTGTAAATAGGCGCTATATAAATAAATTGAATTGAATTGAATTGAAATTAAATTATAGCTGTAAGTAGATCTTCTTAGATTTGTCTGAATGATTTCATTGCATGAGTAGCTTCATGGACATTGTTTGCAGCTTTTGAGCCTTTGATAATGTTAATTTGAGACTATATTATGCAGTTCCTCTTATGACTCTTGTCTCTTGGTTTAATAGCGGTATTGTGCTCTTCGATGCTATTATGGATGTCCTTTCATGTGTTGTCAGTCTGTGTAACTTAATGAAACCCTTAAAGTGTCAGTGAATGTCTGCAATTATCATTAATTTAGTTAGTACCCTGTTAAACTGCAGCTAAGTTAACTACATGCAGAAATTGGTGTCTAGATGGAAACTCTGCATTAATACAATCATGTTTATTAGCATCTAATGAATTTCAGTTCAGTATTAAATCTCTGACTTTATATGGGCTTTCACCATTGGCATCAGAGGAAAGTGTGGCTTTTTGGCTCTTAAATTCTCTGTAGTTACCTGGAACACAGAGCAGATGACACATTGGTTGAAAATGATAAACCCTGCTGCCATAGCAGAAGCTTGGTCTTATTCTTCCATCTTATTCTTTGTGATTATATTTAAAAATTTCTTAAAAACATTAATATTTTTTTAGATTTCTACAGGCAGATGCCAAAGCTGCATTCCATTTACCTGAGAAGTTAGATTATTGAACTGGGCATGATGTCACATACGCGTTCAGGAAAAAAAAGAAAAGAAAACAAGGAAGCTTGAAGGAAACTCATTAATCAAATATGCCATGAATTTGTTTATTTATTTCTTTTCTAAGTGTTGGATAGCCGTTGCTGCTGCTTGCCATTTTCTAGCAATACTAATTCATAAAAACACTTTAGCCTACGCAGTAATTAGCACATACAGCTGAAACCCGAAGTCTACATACACTTTATAAAATGTCACTGACTGACATTAGACCTCCACCAGTCTGATTCATTCTTGGCTACAGTTTCCACGTGTCTGAAGGTTCTACATTCATCACAACCGATGCCCACTGATAGTGAATAACATGTAACTGCAACTCTGTAACACACATAGAAATTGTTTTGTTCATATGTTTGATGGCCATTCTGCCATTGTAACTGGTGCATGCTCATCAGTGTTCATGGGACAGTTCATGGGACAGCAAGCGGGGAGATCACCCAACGGAGGTGTGTGTGTGTGTGTGTGTCTGTGTGCACAAGGGAACAATGAGTTTCAATTTTTGGAGACATGTCCTGTGCTCTGATGAAACTAAAACTGAACTGTTTGGTCATCATGAGCATCGTTAAATTTGGAGGAAAAAGCCTGAGAACCTCATCCAACTGTGAAGCACGGTGGTGGCGGCATCATGATTTGGGGGTGTTTTGCTGCTTCACATAGATGTCATCATGAGGACAGAACATTAAGTAAAAATACTAAAGCAACATCTAAGACATCAGCCAGGAAGTTGAAGCTTGGACACAGATGTGTCTTCAGATGGACAATGACTCTAAACAAACCACCAGATTAGTTAAGAAGTGGTTTAAAGACAACAAAGTCCATGTTCTGGAGTGGTCAGCAGAAAGTCCTGATCTCAGTCCTGCAGAACGTTTGTGTTCAGAGCTGAAAGCAAACCTGACTCAGTTGCTCCAGTTCTTTCAGGAGGAACCGACCAAAACTACCGTAAACTATGAGCATCTTCTGGAAGGAACCCCAGAATGTTTGACTCAAGTCAAACAGTTTAAAGAAAATGATACCAAATACTAATGAAATGTATGTAAACCTCTGACTTCGATGAACGTCATAAGGAAAGATCAGTCATTGTTGTGGCATTTATCAGAAATAATTAAGTAATTCTAACTGACCTGAAACAGGAAACGTAGAGTTAATTTTAAGTCAAATAGTGAGAAAATGTGTGTTTTTATATTGTCTATGTAAACATTTGGTTTCAACTGTAAATCCTCCAGAATCAATAAGGTGATACTTAGTATTAGTGTTGCTTAAATTGTTTTATTATGTTTGTCAATATTTATTAGTATCTTTTTGAAAAACCTCACACCTTTTTCATCTGAGGTTGTATTTGCCAAATAATGAGACCCACTACATTCAGCATATGTATAAGGTTTAACATATGGCTACTAACGTTTGCAGTATACATCAAGCTGGGACGTTGATATTTAAGTTTCTCTCTTTGTCTAACAAATTAATAAACAAAAGCTCACAGCATAAATGGACATGACCGCAGAAAATCAATGGGAGGAGTGAGCATTCATGTGTTTGTGTTTTTGCTTCGCTTTTTAGTTCTCGGTTTGTTGCAGACGTTAAACAGGAAACATGATTTGTGCTTTATGACTGCAGTTCATTCCTGCTGGAATGAAGGGGGCGTTAAATCAAACGGAATGGACACCAGAGCGCGCCGACCTCATATATATCATTTTGTGGTTTGTGTTTTTTGCGGGGTAAATTACGGTTTGTATAGAAAACAGCATCAGTCCAGCTGTGCTCTGATGAGGTGATTAGGGAGTGTGTGGACATTTTGTGGAGATTCCCTTCATCATGATGCAGACTGGCCTGCGAGTTGTAAGCAGTGATGGTTTATGTGTTTGCTTCCAGATGTGGATGAGTGTGAGGGGGAGGCCAGGCTATGTGGGGCTGCGGGAGAGTGTGTCAACAACATGGGCTCCTACACCTGCGCGTGTCCTGAGGGCTACCGGCAGATCAGCGACACCAGCTGCACAGGTGCGCCAGCAGAGGTTTGGACTCTTTGGTCCAAGCGAAGCAGAAATAAAGCTGCATTCTGAGTTCGACACGTCACAAAAATGTGGTTTTAACCAAAGTGACAAATAGGCAAGTAGCAACAACCATCAAATACAACTCCAAGCATGAAAAAACAGCAAAATAAAATAAAATATCAGTGTTAAAAGGACAAGGTAGGTGGTCTAAATTGGACAGGAGAGTTATTCTTGTTTGGTCTCTCTACTTTCTTCAGTGGCTCAGTCACAATATGTATAACAGGGACAGGAGTCCAGAGTTACTTTGGGTGTTTTTAGGGAACCACAGTAGGGAACACTACCTTCAAATGACCAAGTATTACTTCAGATGAAACACGCTTTTTATTATGAAAAAGAAAAAAAAGTATAAACATGAGCTATACTGGGTACAGATTGTCTGCAGAGAAAAAAAGGTCACAAAGGTCCACCCCATCCCCAATCCAGTTCAGCTCAAGTGAACTGCTGTGCTAGAAATCTAGACGTACCGCTAGCAAATTTGAATTTTCTCAGCAGGTGCATCTAGCTAGCCTCTGTTGGAGCTCATTAATTATGTCCAAAAGTCTTACACATAATAATTAAACACCAAAGTGAAAAGACTGAAATGATCTGTCTGCACAGCGAGATATTTCCCGTTACGATCTGACAGGTGTTCAAGGCTGTGAAACAAGTGCAAGAAAAGCAGAACTTTTAGATCAAATTAGCTAAAAAACAAAGTTGCTGTGGCACATTAACAAGTGAAAAACACTGGCAGTGGACAGCAATTCTTAATTGAAGGTCCCAGGAATAAGAAAATAAGCTAATAAATTAAAGCAGAGCATGTTTATGTGCTTTCTGGAAAGAAGATTCTGGAAGTGAAAGTGAAAGATAAAAGCTGGAACTCTGGACATTAATACATTACTAAATGTAAGGTTTCCTGGCTAATGAAGGCATAATAACAGACATATTCACGATAAAGTTAAGGACCAGTCTTAAGAACATTGGTTCCCTTCCAGCTGCGGAGCGTGTTATCAGCTTTATCCAGGATCTTGTGGTGAGCGCAGTAGGGAAAAGAAAGAAAAGTCAGGCCCAGTCTGATAATAAAAGCGCAGCGTTTCTGTCCCCACAAAGCTGTGAGACCCCACAATTATTATTGGATCCCAGTTTGAGGAGCAGAGAAACACTTGTTCCTGTCTGTGTCGTCTCAGATATCGATGAGTGTTGGGAAGAAGCAGAGCTCTGCTCTCCTCACGGCAGATGTGTGAACTCCGAAGGCTCTTATCTGTGTGTGTGTGACAGCGGCTTCACCGCCAGTCTCGACACGCCCTCTTGTGAAGGTAAGATGCAACTACACACACACACACACACACACACACACACACACACACACACACACTTCTCTCTGTTCCTGTTGTCCTGCTCGTGCACAGCTATTCTCAGTAAAACTGATGTGATGTCATCGTTCTCGCAGGGTTCCTCGCTCTCTTTGTGCAGCCACAGCAAAGTCTGAGTATTCAAAAGGTTTCATCCTGAAACCTGGTATCAAAACTCTGCACTTCCATGGCCCCTAAATGCTGTTGCCTGGTAAACGGAGGCCGAGCCACAACCGCTGCTGTGCAAACAGCCCTCCAGTTTGATTAGGACTCCCTGTCGTGGGTCCTGAGGTGACAGGAAGCTAATAAAACTGGCAAACACAGTTTCTGCTTCTGTCATGGTGGTCACGTTCCACACGTCCATGTACTGTCGCTCTGACAACTCTGTGATGCGTGAAGAACGTGTGTATAACACATTCTGAACATAAAGTATTTGACGAGTTAGAAGATGATGGCTCAACAGCTGTTTGGAGGCTGGAGTCCCTGGTTCGAGTCCTGGCCTGCAACCTTCTCCTTTCCAGTCTCACTACGATCAAAACAGGCCACAAAATATATGAACATGGCAAAATCAATGATAAGAACTAAATAATCAAATAATGGCAATAGTCTGAGTCGCCTCTCTACATTCAAGGAGGACTCTTGAAAACTGTCCTGTCGTAGCTGCGTCCTCTCTTTAGCTTCCTAGCATGACCTTGAATCGTGTCCCAGCTGCTCTGATTGGATGCTGCTCTCACCTGCTCTTACTTTGTAATTTCCTGCATTACTGTGGATGATTCTATTTCCTCTTTTGTAAGTTTATTTGGACAAAAGTGTCCCCCAGATGTAATGTAAAAAGTTTCCTGAGGTGTGTATAAAGTGTGTTTGAGTGGTTTCTGACTGCTTGTGTCGTGTCATGAGTGAAGTGTGTGTTGCCCAGAGTGAAATGACTGTTGTACTGCGCTAACACTCATCCTGTGACTAACCTCTGTTCAGTAGTGGTTGAGCAGCTCAGGAAAGGAAGTGGCTTCTGTCTTGGAACCAGTAAATGTACTTTTGCTTGAGAGCAGCTTTAAACAATTATTTTCAAAAGCCACTAGAACGATCCCAAACCAGCCCAAACTTTTTCCTGCAAAATAAAAGCCCAAACCGCTCGACTGAGTATTAATCTGCCCATTCTGGCAACAGTGTAACCTCTATTTTTATTCACTTGTAAACAAGACCCTGCATGGCTTAATGGAATATTCTGGAGTTAAATCAACCCAAGGTCAATTATTAGATGGTAAAAAATGTAATCTTTTGTTAAGGAGCAAAACTACATGAAAAGGAGCAGTTTTGAGTTTTATATTTGCAGCATAATGGATTTAAAGTTAGCCCAGAGGGCAAACATCCAATGTTGGAATAAATTGTGATGTGAAGCCTCTTGACGAGACTCCAAATTTGTCGTTCCACTTCAGCCGTGTGGATAGCGACCCAAGGTATTTTTAACTCAGTAAGGCCACAGAAAGTGTATAAAAAGGACGATTTTGTTCCTACCAAGTTTAGATTTAAGGTTGCTGCTGTATTAACTTACATTTTACCTTCATATCAGTCGACCACCAGGTGATCTCTGCTCCTCGTTTCGTGTCTGTGAACAAGTACAAGTACAGGTGACATTCAGGCATCAATCGATACAAAGTGAAGATGGCAGCAGAGATTTTAGAAGGACATGCTGTAACAGAGTTCAACTGGCCTTGGTTTCTCTGGAGGGACCCCATCCACACTATCACTTAAGGGAAATTACTTTTATGAGACTTGTGATGTCATCATCAATGAGATGTAATGAAGTGAAAGTGATAGTAAAGCCTGGGAGGTGTTGTAGGAATGCAGCAATGGACATGGATCCATCCCTGACTAAAAACGCTTTTGGCATCTTCTGTGGTTTTCAGATATTGACGAGTGCGGGCTCAACGAGACACGGTGCGGACCCCACGGCTTCTGTGAGAACAGACTCGGGTCGTTCCGATGCCTCTGCGATCAGGGCTACCAGGAGTCCCCAGATGGCCAAGGCTGCGAGGGTGAGTGCCACGTCTAACAACTGGTTTTCTACTACACTAATGTCACGGTACAGATGTTGGCTACACACTTTAACCAAACTTGTGAGCTCGGCTCAAAGTTCAGCCTGATATATTCGTCCACATAGAAACAGCGCGTGCAGCTTATATGTAAGACAAAGATTGTTGTTGGCGGTTATGCTTGTCCATGTTTGTCATTTTTGTCACTCTTACTTCAAATATGTAGCTCAGACATGACAACGGTGCAAAGACGGCAGAATGTATATCAAATTAAACTTTCTTATACTGTATACCACTTTTTGTGCATTAAAATACAGCACAAAAAGCTTTAAAAGGTAAAAACAAAGTCACCCCCATGGAACCTTCTATGTTTCTATCCTGCTTGAAGACAAAGAAGAACAAAGCTACCAAAGGGACCAATTAGATGCATTCACACTGTTGAGGATAAGAAGCCAGAAGTTTGAGATGTTTCATTTGTCTGTGTGCTACAGTACAGGGGTGTCAATGTCACACTTTTTGAACCGACCTTTTGGTCTTTGGTCCAGGCTTTCCTCCAGAAAAAAAAAAGATCAAGAGCACTGATCTGTTCGATGACGGTACATGTTGTGAAATAGTTTCCATCCTGAACTGTAGTATTATGGTTCATCACATCTACCTCATGATCCAGAGATGATGACATGAGGCTTTATTTCTGCAAAGCAAACTTATAAGTGATATTTGTAAATCATGTACCTCAGTGTTGTAGTGCTTGACAAACATTTCCATGGTGATGCTGTTTTACCAGCTACCAATGATACTTGATGTAGTGTGAGGGATCAGAGATCACTGGTGTCCAGTTTAGGTTGGTTTCTTTGTCCTTGACACACTGAAATTCCTCCAGAATCATTGAAGAGTTGAACATGTACTGGTGCTCTATCCATCTTTGCTCCTTAAAGATTCTTGTATCTGTACCAAATCATCATTACAATCTCCTGTTGAGATCACCTGACATGGTCTTTTCTTTCACCTCCTTTTTTTTAACCTTCTTTCTGTTTAAAAGCAAATGAAAAATATTTCAGTCTGTTTGCAAAGACAGCATGAAGCCAAGATATGGGAACTGAATCACATTTCATACATTTTAACCGCAGTATTCAAACATATTAGGATTTTCTTTCTCAAATGATTCATGTCCCAAGTAAAGGACTCCATTACCGAAGAAATCCCCCCTCCTGTTACCTTTGGTCTCAGTTGTTACTCTCAGATGATATTTGAAGGCAGAATTATGAAGTGTTTCAGATAAACCGTTCCAATGGGAAATATATCGGAGTCATGTTGAAGATCAGCGGTTTCCCTCAAGTTTGCCTTGGAATGATTTTAACTGATTGGTGCCACTGGCTTCCCTCGTACTCAATGAGCCCCTGCAGTTCCCATCTAGTCTAATTTCCTCCAGCAGGAAGGACTGTCAGAACTGGCTTCCCCCATCTGAACCCTGACAGGCTCCAGCCCACACTCCCAGTGACCAACACCACCAGAATGTGCAGTATGATACCAGCATTACCAGCATACAGCATGATCTAGATATGCACTCAAACACACTTCCCATCTGTCGTTTGGCAGAGCCGCTTGGTCCCACGTTAGTTCGGTCCAGCCAGCTGCCGTGTCTCTACTGCCAAACCAGCGCTGTACTGTGGCCTGCACAGATGGACTCACTTACACACAAACACACAACCTTCTCAAGCCAACAGTGGTGGTGTACCGCTAACCATTCACAATGAGCATCCTATCTCCGTCTTCCTTCCCCTACATCCATTTCTCTAATCTTATCAGCCGGCATCCTCTGCTTCCTCTCTCCTTTTTCTCCCTCCTCTCCTTTAATCTGGTCTTCCCTTCCCTTTTGGCTTTCTCTTCCTTCTTGAAGATCCTGCTTTCCTTCCCCTTCTGTTTTAAAAATGAAGCTTTGCAGCAGTATGATCATTTTGCTATCCGTCTTTTTGGAAATTACTTTACTACTTTCACTGAAACACAGAGCGACTCATCTAGCTACACAGTCTGAGCTTTTAGCTCGATTTGGACATTTGCAATAAACTTGCACTGGTCATCTTCTGGATTATAAATGGGGATCATTGTTATCTCTGCTGAAAAAAAATAGCAGAGTTCAGAAGCTGCACTCAGATGTCAAAAAAGTGCTAAACACCAAGTGGCAAAAGTGATGGCATCTAGCGACTGACTACGCTCCCGTCCGTCATGACATGCCTAGTAATACACAACTTTGCTGCTAATTTAACTTTACTTGATGTCGTACAAAAACATTTCTTCTCTCTCACAGTTGTAATGGATGTGAAATCTAGTTTAGGAGGCCAAAACCATTTTTTGAACCAGGCTGTAAATATGTTTATTTCTCCTGCTAATTAAGATGTTTTAAGGCCTGAAGTACCTGCAACTACTACCTCCAAAAAAATATGCTCGTACTTGTGATACAATATCCGCTTGAAGCGCTAGTGTAGGTCAGAGCAACAGTTGAACACAAACGAACTGTTACAAAGCTCTTCTGCAGTTATGGACTTTATATTTAACCGCTAGCCGTATGTGGTGTTGGTTGTGTTGGACCAGGCCGACAGCCTGACACAACAAGCCACCGAACGTCTGCAGGTACGTACGAAAAATACCATCAATATTTCTCGTCAAATTCCCACTTTGACACACTTTTCTCCTCTCCTGAACACATTGATTTTGTTCTTTAACACAACATCTCCAGCAATGCTGGTTTGCTTTTTCTAGATGTGACCGAAAAAAAACAAAAAACAAAAGAATAACTCCTTCTGTCTGGCTTTGTTCATACGGTTGCATTTTTGACTCCAACTCTGCATTCTGATGGAAGTCAATAAAGATTGACTCACTTTTTGAGTAAGCCCCCAGAGGTCAATCAAGGAACTGCAAGTTTTCTGGTTCAGCCTGGATTGATGTCATCCAGCTGTCGTCCACCTCTGCATGAGGCTCCAATGGCAACTGATGTCAAATTATTTCTGCTCTTCTGTGTTTTAAATTTTTTATCATCTCCTATATATTTTATTGTTTTCTATTGCCTCTAAAAGGGTTCAGTTTGATTTTGATTGCGAAACACTTTGGTCGGCTTAGCTTTTTCTTTTTCTTCTTTTAGAAAAAGACACTTAATCTTGACCGTGTCTCTGTCCTTCACAGATGTGAACGAGTGTGAGCTGCTTAGCAGTGTGTGTGGGGAGGCCGAGTGCGTGAACGTGGATGGTTCCTTCCTCTGTGTGTGTCCCAGTGGTCAGGAATACGACGTCATGGTCGCCAAGTGTGAGCCCGTCCCCACAGGTAGGCCACGTTCAGACCAGCGTCAAAGCTGAACACGTCACAGATGTTTTCATTATGTCGTGACAAGAAACCATTTGGAATTAACTGTTTTTCTGCATTAATTTACCATAAAATGTGATGTGAGCTTCATAAAAGTCATATTAATAGAGGATCATATTGATCTTAAGTTGCAAACAATTTATGATTTCTTGAGTCTTTACTGAAAGCACATATTAAACACACAGCAGTGGAGGAAAAATGAACTATGTGCTTCGACAAAAGGTAATGAGAGGAGGTAGTTCGCACACCTGCAGTCCAGTTGATGAAATACTAAGATATACAAGGATCAGGACCACGTTTTTACACAAAAATATTTTCAGTTGCCATGTAAACACTAAGCCAGACCTTTTCATTTATCTTCCAGCATCCGCTGCAGACCGGAAGGAGTGCTACTATAATCTGAATGATGAGAACCTTTGTGAGAGTGTGCTGACCAGCCACATCACCCTGCAGGAGTGCTGCTGCACGCTGGGAGCTGGCTGGGGCGACAACTGCGAGGTGCATCCTTGCCCCGTCAATGGCACAGGTGAGGTAGAGGAGGAGACTTCTAAAACATTCATACTGCTTCATGTACATTGCAGTAGTAAAGTGTGCCATCAAGGTTTTATCAATCAATGATGTCAATGATGATTAATTCATTTTTACAGGAAAGTGATTTTAAAAGCCATCATGCTATGACTCAGGTGCTGAAGACCAAATATCAGAGAGACTTGACAGAATTTAATGCGCTGTACTTATGCAAACACGTATAGAAGGAAAACTAACACCGAACCTGCAAACGTCCCCTTGCAGACCAGTTCAACAAGATGTGTCCGTCTGGAAGAGGTTTCATTCCCAATGGAGACTTGCTATATGGAATACCTATTTCTGACAGCTACAGAGGTAAGCTGCATGGGACTTCACACCATACAACTGTACAGATGTTTTTACAGCAGTTCTCATCAAATTCTGACTAGTAACCAGCTTTGGTGGATTGAAAATAGATATTAGTCTGTACCAAACAAGTGCTAAGTTCTTTTATAATGCACCTCCAAATTTGAAAAAAATGGTTCAGTACCCAATCCTTCTTCCTCAGCCAGATCATTGTAATGTGTGCAGAATGAGGTTTTACAGTGTCCTTTAGAAAAATGCATGGACGTCGCAAGAAAAAATGTACTTCAGCGAGCGTTTCCGCACTAGTACCTCCTAGTAATGCACTGCACACATGCAAATCGCATCCTTGTAGAGCCCCAGTTGCTAGGTAACCAAAACACTTTCCAGAGAGCAGAAATGGTGATGAGCTTTACTAAGGACACTGATACAACCCCATATCATCACAGCGTCTGACCTTTGGACTTGTTACTGATGAACAGGAATGAAAGTAGATTTACCACAATGCATTAAAAAAGTATTAGAGCAAAAGAGATTTTTTGAAACTCTAGCTCAGTGGTGTCAAACTCTTTTCATCCCTGGCCACATCATCACCATGGTTACCGTTATTCTTTACGTTCTCAACCAGCTGTTGTCAGATTTCCTGCTAGTTTCTGGACTCATTAAAGAATAAAAGACAATTTTTTTTAAAAATCGTGAATTTTTGTCATAAAATCTCAAATATCATAAATTCATTTTTATCATAAAAATGAGGCTTTTGACCCATTTGCAAACCTTTTGACATAAAACAGTCATACAACAGTCATAAAATTGCTAATGTTGTGTAATTTAAACTTTTTGTCATAAAATCTTTTACAAATGTTTTCTAAAGTTTGACATGTGTGCTTAACCATTTGTGTTTGCTCAGGGGAGCTTTAAGGTAACTTCATAATCTGTAATCTGTTCTTTTTATTGATATTATTCCTTGAAGATATGCTGTTTCCTTGTCACAGCATCTGTGTAGGTGGAGATGGTATTGCACCATAGGTAGAGAGCATGTATGCTTAGTCAGACCTCTGGGGGTCATGCTAATGTGTTGTATGTTGTTTTAAATGTAAACATAGAAAATGTATTCTTAGCCTAGACTTTTTATGTTGTCTGGTGATTACAACTGCTCCAATTCCTGACATTAAATCCAAACACTAAATGTGTTGTAAAAATGTATGCATGGAAAACCCATAAACCAGTAAACAAGGGAGGCTAGCACTCACTTTAACAACCTGAAATGAAAGATTGCAACAGAAATGCGGGCAATTCAGGGGTAATGGGGTGCACACATGCAAATTGTATCCACATAGAGCCCCAGTTGCTAGGCAACTAAAAAGCTTTCCAGTGTTCTTTCTAGTTTTTATGAGTTGCGTATTTGGATGCACGTAGTATCTTTCTATCTGTCGCAGAAAAAATGTGTAAGCGTAGATGCATTGATGATGAGGAGCAGATAAGTTGCAGTTGAGCTGTTTTCTCAGGTAGCAGTTTGACGAGCACCAAGATTTACAAAGCTGCATGATTTGCAGTACTTTGGTATTCCAGGGGAACATTTACCGTAAAGTAGAAAAATAAATAATGATTCTACCAAATCTGAATAGGCCTACATCTGCTACAGAACGGAACAGCTTTTGCAACTCATAGCGCATAGAAAAAAAAGGTTCCAGAGCACACTGCACCATAGAATCGGTTAATAAAGAATTAGCGAGCCAGTTAAGATGGTATAACTTTAGCACATGTGTTTTCTTGGTAGAAGTGCTACTGTGACTGGTTTTAAATGTGGTTGTTATAGACGTAGCTCCTATCTTCTCTTACCCGAACCGTGTTCCACCTCAGAAACCTTCAGCTGCATGTAGCTCAGAAACATTCCCTGCTGATAACAATCTGAATGCTCCTCTTGGTCTAGAGCACACAGAGTCCATTTCTTCTAAAAAAGAAAAAAACTAGAACATTAATTCATCCGATTATAGACCATATCTGTACAGTGTGATGGTCCATCCCAGATACCCCCAACCCTGCAGATGTTAACATTACCTCTTGACAATGGTGATATAAGGCTTTTTCTCCCAAATCTGCTGATGAGGCCTAGCTCTTCCTTTCATCTTTGCTCCTCAAAAGTTCAGCCTTTTTTTTTTTTTTTTTTGTCTCTGGCTGTTTTCAGATGCAGATGAATGTACGCTGTTTGGTGCAGAGGTGTGTAAAGGAGGCTTCTGCCTGAACACTAACGGCAGCTACGAGTGTTACTGCAAGGCTGGACACTACTACGATCCTGTCAAGCTGGAGTGCATAGGTCAGACTCATGCACAGCTAAAAGAAAGCGTGTGTGTGTTCGTGTGTGTAATGGGACGGTTTACTCTTTCTTTAACGTCATAATCAGAATATTCCTGTTTTACCTGTTCAAGACATTAAAATACTTTTTATTGCAATCTAGTGTCTAGGATTTAACAGAAGTACTGGTCCTCGTTTTGTAGGTCCTTTTACGTGGTCCTCACTATGTAGTTACACAAATGAAGTCCTCTTGACTGGTTTCCCTTTTCTTTCTTGCAGACATCAACGAGTGTGTGGACGAGCTGGTTTGTGATGGTGGACAGTGTGTAAACACGGATGGCTCATACATGTGCTTCTGTTCACATCCCATGGTGTTGGAAAATAACCGCTGTGTCTTGGCTGACTTGGCTGGTTAGTTTTATTTTACAATGCAAAGACTAGAATTACAAATTCAGTTTTTATTGGTTTTGCCAAACAGTATTTCAGCTGAACAGTTGTTTTGTTTTTTCTTGTTTTTTTTCACCAAACATGTCCCGGCGTGAAATAATCTTGAAATTGAAATGTCACCCTTTCACTTTTGTACAAACAACCATAATCTATCTTTCATCAAGAGAATAATGTTGTAGCCCCACGTCTCATCCATTCATTCTAAGGAGGGATGTACTGGGAGTTTGGGATCCAGTTCCTGCCCAAATAGAAAGAGAGTATGGTTTACATTGCCTGTAGTAAATCAGATTAATTTCAGGCAGGAGTTGGACTCTGTCCAGGCTGCAGTTTGTCACCAATTCTGGGTAGAATTTCTAAATGGTTGTGTTAACTCAGGATTACATTTCTCCTTTTTGTGGGTGCCACAGCTCCTTCAGCGAGGTCTCTACTCTTTCAAATGACGTGTGGTGTTAAATTTGACAGCAAGCTGTGATTCATCCTAGTCTTTAGGATGAAACTTAACTTTATTTTTGTCATAATTGATCTTCCTGGATTAACCTGAACTGCTCAAAGGGAGAGTTTTGCCAGTTCTTTCATATTTGCTTTGTCATCTCTGAAATAGAATTTCAAAGGTAAACTAAAGATATTAAGTTTGATTCATATCATCAGATTTGACCCACTGGTTTAAACAGACGGTCCATGTACAGAGGCTACAGTCCTCCTGCAGCGGTCCCAAGTTTGACTCCCAGCCCACGACCCTTTGCTGCTTGTCTGCCCTGTTTCCTGTCTCTCTCTGTTGAGAATAAAGACCATTAGAGCGACAAAAATAATATTTATAATAAAGATTTAACTCAGTTTGTTGGTATTAGTTTTACGTGACCTTTCAGTTAAAACCTCTTGGATGAAAACCAAGCTCATGCCATGTGATGCTGTGTAAATGGTAACTCTGCGTGTGTTTGCAGCTCAGTACGAGTCAGGACAGGAAGACTATCAGGGTATCTGCTGGCAGACGGTGACGGAAAACCTGACGTGCACGCGACCTCTGGGCCCCAACAGGAAGACCACGTACACAGAGTGCTGCTGCCTGCATGGAGAGGCCTGGGGGATGGACTGTGCACTGTGTCCCCCCAGAGACACAGGTTAGCACCATACAGACTTTTAACGCTTCTTAGGCTGAATAGAAAACAGTATCCGCAAAGCATGGCACCAAATCATAAAAAGTTGGGAATATCTGGTAAATGAAAATTAAAACGAAAAAACCCATTTCAGCTCTGCAACATATTCCAAAAATGTTTTTGGAGGCCAGTTTAGTGCTATGAAGGACAATAATGAGGATCTTATTATAAACAGGTAAATTTAATGACAATTTTGATTGACTGGTGTCTTCATTTTGTCAACAGACGGATGAGAAAATCAATGAGATGTTTGAAAACACATGGACAAGAGATTAATGCAGAGAAATGTCACTTAAAACTTTATTGTGCAAAAAAGTACCATGTTAATCAGACACAGTCAACCGTTAACTGTTGGGCTCGGAGGCTTCTGTAACCATCTGGGGGAAACGAGGATTGTGATCAGAGCAGTCAGTTTTCCAGATGCTTTTTGGAAGAAGACGGTGTTGTGTGCTCCTCACCAGAGACAAAAGGAGCATTGAAAACTGGGTCGTCATCATCACATTATCACATCTGTCTGACAGCATTTCTGATTGTAGCTCCGTATTGTAAAGTTGACAAAGGTATAATCCCTGGTCTATATGGGTCTATGAGTTGTTGATGTCATCTGAGTGACCAGAGATCACACGTGTCCAGCTCAGACGGGATGATATGCAATATGTGCAGTAGATGCAAATCCCCTTCAATCTTTCTTTGAGAAACATTCACTTTAAACATTTCAGTGATTTTTCCCAGTTTTCCTCCATCCCTCAGGTTTTCTTCCACCTCCTTACAATGAAGTTTCCATTCATCTCTTTTTGGGATGTGTGACACATCTGAAATCCATGTTTATTGTTTATGTACATGAACTCTTTTGGATGTTATAAAGGCAACATAAAAGTCAGAAATGCTGCATTTTTTCATTTTCCTGTTTGTCCCCAACTTTTCATAATCTCTGATGCACAAGTAGCAGAACCTTCAACCACAAAGTCATTTGACTTTTGAGATAAGCCTTAATCATAGTTTTAAATTTCTGTTCTATATTCTGCAATTTAACTTGTTATTTCTAAAGTAAAATTTCACTGTCACCCAAACACATCTGTGGAACTTCAGACCTCATAACCATTATCTTAACAATCAGTCTTCTGTAACTTAATTATGACAGTACTCAGCATTTCTGTGGTTTCTTATTCAGAGATGGATGTCTTCTGTCTTTTTTCTTCTTCTGTACCTATAAATTTCACCTACTCAGACATCTATGCATCCATGTGTAACATTCCCATGGGTGGCGGGCGGAGGCCGTATGGCCACGACGCCCTCAGTGCTGGTCCGGTTCATGAATATGACGTGATGCTGCACTATTCATCATCACCTGAGCAGGAGCACCTCGTGCCCTTCAATGAGAACGAGGAGCGAGGTGAGTATCTCTTTTTCCTGTGTCCTTTATGTCAGCAGAAGAAAACCATTTATTCACATCATTGTGTCCACCCTCATTCAATTCTAAGGTTGTATGTATAGACCCCTTAAATATTATTAAACAGAACAGTGTATTTTGGTGACTGGGGCCCAGGTAGAGGCAATAAATGGTCCATGTGGCCTGTTATATTGACATTAACTGAAGTTCTGCTGGCTTGTTTTGAGCATGTGTAGGACAATGTGCCACAGGACCTGGGCACCTCTCAGTCACTGAATTAAATGAACGTCTCTGTATACCAGAGTATTCTAGAGGCAAATTGAGGCCATCTGTCTGACAGCTAAAGCTTGGTCAAAACTGTTTCATGCAACAGGACAATGATCCAAAACACAGCAGCAAATCTGAAACATAAAAGAATCAGACGTTTACAACTGTCCAGTCAGGCTGTGGAGGGAGTTCAAGGGAGCTGTGAAATATACAAATGTCTGCAAACCTCAATGAACTGGAACCATGTTGTTAGTAAATACAGCCAATATTCCTCCTCCACAACCACGAGTGAAACGGATATCACTGACTGCATGTGGGATTGATGTAGCATCACTGCAGATGCATCATATTACAGAAATGGCTTTTCCCTCCTCTGTCACCTCTCCAACTCCTCATCTGGGGTATTCAGAAGCCAGGTTAACGTTTTCACCATCTGACACCTGTCAGCGCTTTCATTGTTGTAGCTGATGGCTGCAATTCTGCTCTGGTGACAAGCATTGAAAGCTCTTTGCTGCCATCTTGTGGCACAACCCATGTTATCATGAGCTGAACTGAGGTTGTACGCCTTTATGAATATTGATGGTTTTATAAATCCAGTATTTGTGCATGCACATCCATGAGTGGGATTTTTACTCCTGTCTGTAGCTAGTTCATCAGATCCATTTAAGTAGTACTTTTCTCTCTTTTTTGTTCTTTTTGTTGTCCTGGAAGTGCCTAAAATGATATTTTAGATATATCTAGAATTGTTATGATTGTTATGATCTCACTTTTTGAAAGCGATTTTCCCAAGCTGGAATGACATCCTGAGTTGTTTTTTTTGTTTTTTTAACAGATTCTTACAAGGCATTTGAGGGATTACAAGCTGAGGAATGTGGGATTCTGAACGGCTGTGAGAACGGTCGCTGTGTCCGGGTGAAAGAAGGTTACACATGCGACTGCTTCGACGGGTACACCCTCGACATGTCCCGCATGGCCTGCACTGGTAGGAGAGCGAAAAAACACTGGAAAATAAAACTATATGAATAAATTCATTTTAATTCCCTCATTATTCTGTCCACAGATGTGAACGAGTGTTCAGAACTGAACACCCGGATGTCTCTGTGTAAAAACGCTAAGTGCATCAACACAGTGGGCTCCTATCAGTGCGAGTGTCTGCCCGGCTTCAGGGCCTCCAACAAACCCAACTACTGCGTGGAGGCAGAAACACAGCCAGCATCCACCCAGTCCACACAGTGAACATGGACGGACACTGGGGGGGGGGCACAACAGACACCAAAACCACACGCACAAGCTGGTATTGCTATACTAGTGAGGACATCCGTTGATGACACAGTCATCGCCAAAGCAACCAAAGCAACTCCTCAGAGCTCAGCTGACCCTCAGTGATCACCTGGAGGAGCACCTTCAAAGGACACACATGCTCTTTTTGATGCTTTTTCCTAAGGTCTTAATGAATACCTGTGTTTGTGTCATGTTTTCATCTAAATACCACAGAGACGCACTAAAATTGCTCATTTTTTAACAGTGAATTTACAGCTTGGTTTTCGGGGAGGGGGGGGGCTCTATTTTAGAGGATGCAAATGTAATCTCAACACTTACCGATGACCCTTAACCTCTTCCTAACTAGTGGGCAGATTATACAAGTGTACAGATTATAACAGATGATATACCAAACAGCCATACAAAGACCATTTCCCATTTCCACCAAAAAACAAAACCGGACACACAATTCAAACACTGAGTGAAAAAATAAATACAATGTAATTACAGAGTATGGTGTGACAGTTAACTAACATTAGCAACCAAATGCTACTTTTGCACAAATGTAGCTATTATATGAAAGTTACAACTTTCCAGACTCCAACGGAATAAAAACGACCACTCTACAACAAAAATCACTGAGCGATCTGCCGAAGAAGAGCAAAGAACGAAAGAAAGAAACTTCACTTCCCACAAACATAATCTGACTTTGGTCTTACCTTTAGTTTTTCACCATCATGAATCATCCACATGATTCACATAATCAAGTCTCTGTGAGCGGTAGAGGTTTGATACCTCGAGCACATGTTGGAAAACACATGAAAATTATCTTACAAACCCCTCTGACTGAATTCTACAGAGACGTTCCTGAGATATGACCTTACATCTACAGCTCAGTCCGGTGGCGCTCACACTTATACGATCTATGGTTGACCTCACATACTGAAGTAGTCAGCTGATATTAATGTCCCAAAAAAGAGAACTATATCTTGTTGGGGAGGGGTTAAGGGGAGGATGAATGCTGAGTTGGAGTGTGCTGAAAATCTGATGTGGACATCAACCAGTTTGTCTGCTAAAAACTTCCAAAATCTCCTTCCTGAGGAAACACACGGTCCTTACAAGTATAGACAAACAAAACTGACACACACTTGCTTAATCAAAGCCCATATATTCTGCACTGTATCACAAACACATGACATGAAATAAACACTACATTACTTGACATGAAGCTCCAGCTTAATATACTACTTGGAGAGATGAAACACACACTTGTATAAAATGTATGTTTTGTCTGTTTCTTTTCTAATTTGCTCTGTTATTTTGTTCAAAGTGGAGCTTTCTGTGTGCTGGCAGAGGCAGTTTTGCTCATTTAGCGTATCGACAAACCCGCCGTACAGACTCGTGCTGGGGGATCCAGTTGTGTTTTGTACTCCGGTCAGACTTTTTTTGGATATTTAATTCTGTGAAGAAGCCAGCGGTCTGTTCCCTCACTTCCTCCTGCCATCCTTCTGTCTGCCACAAGGAAAAGCTGCTCCACAAACTCACCGGGTCACATCATGTGTACGTATGTAAAGTTCTAGGAAGAAGCTTTTGTCTTTGTTTTGTAACAGTGGTCAGACGAAATCAGACAACTGCCTGTTGACTGGAACGTAAGACGAAACCAAGTTCGTGTTTCCTACAAGCCTGCCGTGTTTCCTGCTGTTTCCTTGCTCTTTGTCTTGAAGGACTGAGATGATTTCCTACTTCTCTTGTCTATGTTTCACTGCAAAGTCTTGCCAGCTAAAGCTGCTACGGGACAGCGATGGGAGAGAACAATCTTGTGTACATTTAAACTAAAGAGTGAAGAATACAGCTTATGTATTTGTAATTTGTACATGAATAAATAGCTTTTTCTATGAATTCATATCACAGTGTACATTAAACTCCTTGGAAATAAACCACAAATTGTGATCTTTAATGTCAGTTCTTTGTTTTCTGTCAGGACATTTTAATGTCTTTTACAAACAAATAAAAAATCTTGTGTCATTTTCCATCCATTTAGCTGATAAACTTTAGTTTATGTCCAACACTGACATACATTAGAGCTCCACGGTAGCTTATAAAACCTTTACCAAACAGTTTGAAGTTCAGTGAGAAAGGTTGTTCAAGATAGTGTCCAGTTTTTCCAGTAGTGGACAACCAAGCAAGTTAACCCCAAGGTCAGACTGAAGAATGTTCAAAGAAATACAGAAAAACCCAAGAGGGGCATCTGAGGGCATCTGAGGGCCAATGCATGTGAAATGTTAAGGTCCATGAGCATAATTAGATGAAGACTGAATAAGGATGTTTTTTCTGGAAGGGATGCTGTGACAAAGCCTCTTTTGTCTAAAAAGAACATGGAAGAAGCTTGTGAAACTGCATCTGAACAAACCACAAGACCTCTGGAACGTCTATTGACAGACGAGACCACACTTGAGTTTTTTTGGCCTTAATGCCAAGAGCCATGTTTGGAGAAAACCAGACAGCATTTCTGCAGAAACACCTCACACCCACCCTCATAAGTGAATGGAGTCCTTTTCATACTGTCATGCCTGCTCTTCCTCCTCTACCCAGGTCATCCTCCCCACTATACTGATCACCAACCTAGACTCCAGTTCCCAGGATCCAACAGTCACAGTCATCATGGACTGCACCTGTGCCCTCCTCGTCAACCTCATGTGTCTCACCTGCGTCCGTGCCCACTTTAACCCTGTGTTGTCCCTGTTCTTTTCTACACCGACTAACTCTTTTAAGTAGTTTCTTTCATACAGTGTCATCCATTGAGCTTCTTATTAAAATCCCTGAATCTGATGTCTTCACTTGAGTCTGCCTGCTCTTTTCCAAGCTCTTACATATACACTAAAGCAGTTCATGGTGTTCCTCAGAGTACTTTCCTTGGCCCATTACTTTTCACTGAATACATGCTTCAGTAACGCTCTGAAGACAGTGGACATGGTTGTGGACGAAGAAATTCAGCCTGCCAAGGACAGTGATTTTTGCACTCCCACTCCTCCATCATTGAGTCCATCCTTTCCTCCTCCATCACCATCTGGTGCGCTGCTGACACCACCAAGGACAAGGGCAGACTGCAGCGTGTCATTGGGTCTGCAGAGAAGGTGATTGGCTGTAATCTTCCATCTCTCCAGGAGTCTGAGACATGCCTGGAAAGTTGTGGCTGATCCCTCCCTCCCCAGTCACAAACTCTTTGAGACCCTACCCTCTGGCAGGAGGCTGCGATCCATCAGGACCAAAGCCTCACACTACAAGAACAGTTTCTTCCCATCTGCTCCCAGCCTGATCAACAAGGCCTGGAGACCACTTAGAGACTGAATCTCTCCTTCTCCCCTTCCAGACCTTCAAGCGACGTGAACATAATATCTTCAGACCTTCTGCATTACATTAATGCACAGACTATTTATTTGGGACCACCTCATCCTATTGTATATACCGTTTATGATATTTATAGCATTCAGCAGCAGCTTCTCATTTTTTAAGATACTGTATAGACTGCATATATATCTATGGTCTGGACTCTAACACTCTGCACCAACCACATCAAGTCAAATTCCTAGTAAGTGCAAACCTACTTGGCAATAAACTGGATTCTGAATCTGATGTGCTTCCATAACTTAAGCTTTCATTGTTATGCAGATGATACTCTGCTATACTGGATTACAAATGTATAATCTGGATGTTAATTTCCTGTTATTAAATTCAGCTAAAACTGAGATTGTTGTCTTTGAACCTGGAAATAGACCGTCTAGTCATTTAGTGACTCTGGATGCCATTACTTTTCATCTAGCACAACTGTGCAGTTAATTTTGCCCAGGATTTGTCCTTTAAATCTCACAAGGGACCACCCTTCTTTCACCTTCACAATATTGCTAAAATAATCCAGTAGTTTGCCCTAAAATGATTCTGAACTGCCTCCAGCTGATCCATAATGCTACAACCACAGTTCTGATTAACAGGAGAGGCCATTTCCCACCAATCGTACCTACTCTTTATTAGGTTCCCATTAAATGCAATATATAATTCGAAAATTCTTCTCCTCACATATAAACCTCTTAATTGCCTGTCCCCCCTTCCCCTCCATTTTCACAAGGAACCATAGATTCGATCACTTCACTCTCAAGCTGCAGACTTACTGTGGGCTGCTTCAAGCTCTTCTGTCCCTTCCGTCCAGCGTCTCCTCATACTTGTGCAGGAGACTTTTTGTTTGTTTGTTTGTTTGTTTTTTAAATAAATTTCCATTGCATTCATTTTTAATTTTGAACTAAAGTTTAACTTGGAATGAACTGGATCATGAATTTCAGTGAATTTGATTATGCGTGTATTATAATTCATTTGACTAAACTGGATTACAGTCTGGATTTATATGGATTTTATTTAATTTTGTGAATTTAGAATGCTTTACTCCAGATAAATTCCATTTATATAGCATCTATAACAACACAAGGAGTCTCTAAGCACTTGTGAGAAACCCCTAGCACATGGCAAAGTCTAACAGGGGGAAAAAACAAACAGAAAAAACTCCCTCTTGGGAAGAAACCTGGACCAAGACCTGGATCAGTTCTAGGGGGGACCATCTTGCTAATAGCCAGCTGGGTAAAGGAAGACATGAGGAGGGAGACAGGACAGAGAGGATGAAGGACAGAAATATGGAAATATCTGGTATAAAAATATAAAGGTGGTCAGTGGGTTGAACTGCAGGTTGGCCACACCAGCCAGCATCTGGTGACATCTAGTGACAGGTGTGGGAAAACACCAGGATGGTCAGAAGATGGAAAGTTTGCGGGGGGACAACAACATCGCGATGACATCAGCTAAAAAAAAAAGGAAAAGAGAGAAGAGAGAGAGACTACAGAAGATGGACAACGTTGATTATTAATTGATTCAGGACAGTCTGAGACTGAGATCAGACAGACAAGGTGCCTAGGCCTATAGCAGCATAACTAGGAGGTGGTCTAAGAGACTACAGAGCTAAAGGCTTTATCGAAAAGGAAGGTC
>JBAMYA010087611.1:0-22262 GCA_037176975.1 Arrhamphus sclerolepis | reverse complement strand
CTGAACTAAGTGCATCTCGTCTTTAACAATGTCAGGTGTTTCGTAGTCATAATACCTTTAGTGTGAGAGGCGCCGTCTCCTGGGAATATATAGGAATCCTCCATTTTAGTGATGTCATACAAACAGATGCAGAGACCCACGTTGTAGACCACCTGAGGTGAAAAGAGCAGGTCACAGTTCAGCATAAAGCAGAGCCTGATCGAACTCTTACTCCTAGTCTATCACTGATATATTGGAGGTTACATTTTCAGAGAAAATAACAGGAAAAGATGTTCATGGTCACTCAGTAATGTTAGATTCCCATTGTTTGTGAGGAGAGATAAATCTGGTATTCGTCAGACTTTAGTACAATGACATGAAAGTACACTATTACATCAGTGCTTTGGCTGTCTTCCTGGATGGGACATTACAATCTTATGTACAGATGTATTTGGACAGTGGCTTTTCATTTTTATTTTTTAATGATTTTGCCTTCATTCATTATAACAATGGGTTTGCAGTAAAACAGGATGTGATCAAAGTGTAAACTTATAATTTTCAATTTAAGAGCTTTCCCAAACATTGATATTCTTATATCTTAAGCAAAGAACCTACATTTTCAGTGCAGAGAAGGAAAGGAACAGCTCATGATCCAAAAATACCACATCATGTGTCAAACACGTTGGATGCAGAGTTATGGTATGAAAATGAATGGCTGCAAATGGAACAAGCTCCTTAATTCTGGAGTCCATGTGGCTTTACTCTCTGCTCACATTCAGCTAAATGCTAAAAAAACTGACAGAACAAAGCTTCACAGTGCTGTTTGATAATGATCCTAAACATTCTGGAAAAGGACAACAGATATGCCTTCATATCTTTTGAAGGCAAAGATATGAAATATTCTTGAACAGCCTGATCTGTAGGTCGCCTGATCTCAACTCATCAGTGAGATTTTCAGTTACAGAAGACAAAACTGAAAGCTGAGAGACCCACTAACAGGCAAGAACTGAAGGTGGCTCCTGCGAAGATCTGGACAAGCATCTGCAGCAAGGAAACTCAGAATTTGGTGACTGAGAAAGATTTTCATCTAAATACTAAAGTTACTTGTACATTTATGCCACTTTGTCTATGTATGTTTGAGCCCTTGAAAACTGTGGTATTATTACTATAATTTGTTATATATTTTTGTTTAAATCTCTTCAAATAAAACTGAAAGTCTACAATTTGACTATGTTATTTCAAGCCTCTTGTTGTGGTGTGTAGAGGCAAAATCAGAAAAACTTGACAGGGTGCTGAGACAGGAGCTATGGTGTTGTATGAGGAAGTCTGGAGGTAGCAGAGGTTAAACGCCGAAGTTCTTTTTGGGAGGACAGGATGTTAAATGTTTTGAAGAGAAAGTAAGAAAGTACAGAGGAGGGATAGTGAATATATCAGTAGAAAGATGATGAGGTTGGAACTGCCAAGCAGGAGATTTATGGATGTGAATAAAGAAGACATGAAGTTAGTTGGTGTGAGGGAAGAGGATGCAGAGGATAGGGTTAGCTGGAGGCAGATTGTCCAGATATTTCTGGACTGTTTGCCCTGATGAAGATTTATGCTTAACAACAGCAGTTTTAACCACTTACAACAAAAATGTTCAGAACACAGCAGAGGATGTGTTTTTACTTTCTAAAATTTCACTTGAATGATTCAGTAAACCTAAAAGTTTTTTTTATTTTTCGTCAACTCTGTTCATATTACATCCACCCTGGAAAAAAAGACCCTAAACATTCTGTATATTGTTGTCTCTCTAAAGTGTACCACATGCCCAACTATCCATCAACTGAAACTGGACTTGGGATGATTTTAACTTCTAACTTCACTCTGCTTCGTTCACACTTTTTTTTTTTTTTTTTTTACATATTCTTATATATAATCTGATTAAATAAAGGCTTTGGTGATTAAAACACTTTTCTTGTAGTCGTTTAGTCAGTGCAGTGATGACAACAGGAGAGAAGTCACCTTGTTGGCCAGTTTCTTGTTCAGCTCCTCCACCACGGCCTCGTTTAACTGCCTCTGGAAGTTCCAGGGGGGGATGCGGACAGTGTCCACCATTTCCACCAACACGAACATCTCGAAAAGTGCACGTGTGAGTAGCCAGGACACGTTGAAAACACACAAATACACAAACGAACAGACCGAGCTGACGACGTGACGTCAGCAAGAGCTGCGAGTTTAGCGGCACATCATTTTCAGATTAAATAAATACCACATCGGAGAGAGCACAACAACAGCTCAAAGTCCAAATTAAATATTTTATAGGTCATCTAGTAATATCTACAGAGGAGCGTCAGCAACGTCTCCATGTGACAAGTTGCTAGAGTACCCGTTTACGGCAGGTCGCACATCTTAAAGGTACAGTACATATTTAAGTCCCGTGAAATTATTTATCGTTACTCAATTCTTTATATAGATGTAGCATAAACCAAGCACCAAATGCAAAGAAATTCGTGTTTGATTTTCTTTTTCATAGCAATGCATTTTGGTAATAAATCTGTTGAAAACCCGTGATTCCCCCCCCTTTTAAATTGTGACACATTTGTAAGAAACATGCACTTGTGGGATGAGCAGCAGAGCTTAGTATGTGGGTTGTGCCCATTAAAGATTTGCCAGATCTTCTCTCCTAATGCCAAATTGTTTGTTTGTTTGTTTGTACTTTACTCTTATTTTGTATTAGTTGGTGGATTGGATGATTGGCACCTGAAGAAACAAGATATTTTGTCAAGTTAAGAATTTAATTTTGATGATTTAATAAACAGGATCATCAGTAGTGTTTGGAAGAACCATACACAGACACAACAGCCTGGCACCAACTCCTCTTCAGCCAGTATTTGTTGTGGGTTGTGTTGGACACTCTGGCATGAATGTATGGAGTTAAAACAGTCTCAATATTCACAAATGCACAGGACAATATACATGTGTGCAGGACAAGATTTACAAATGCACAGGATGATTTACGAATGCACAGGGCCATTTACATGTGCGCAGGACAAGATTTATGAATTTACAGGACGATTCACAAATGCACAGGATTATTCACACGAGCGTAGGACAAGATTCACACACATATTTCTGATGCACACACAAATATAACTTGATTTACAAACGGCTTCTGGTCTGTGGACTTCACTGCGTTTGTGTTTGAATTTTGACTCGCCTAACTTGCCTCAACCCACAATGTTCTTTTTTTTTTATACACAGAATGATCCGCACCCAATCAGATATCTTCCCTGTTTCAGCCAATCATAAGAACACACCCCATGAGGGAGACAATTTACTCATAAGCTAATCACGTTAAGCCATTCAAACTGTGCTATATGCATGTGAATTTCAATCAGTTCAACATGGCTTCCAGGAATAACAGTGGAGCAGTAAGTGAAACATCTAATTTAACATGTTTGGCTACTTAATCCCCTTGTTATGAGAAGTTATTTATTTATTAATCTTAATTGGTTTAATTGTACAACTATCAATAAAAGCCAACCAGCGAAGCTTGTGAGCTATGCTAGAAAGCTACATTGGTGCTTCTGCATGCCAAGAGGTTCAGGCTAGTTAACGTTGTGAGCATTTGTAAGTCATCCTGTGCATTTGTAAATCTTGTCCTGCGGACATGTGAATCGTCGTGTGCATTTGTGAATTTTGAGACTGTTTTAACTTCCTTACAAGCAGCACTACCAAGTTTCATCGTAATATCTCTCTGCATTGAGATATCCTCTAATGATTACAAGCCTATTTTTTTTCATTGAGGGGGATGTCACCCCACACCTTCACATTGCCTCCACCAAAAGATGTTACTCCATGAGTACAACTGTTTGGCATTGGCAGAGAAGATTTAGCTAATTTTTCATTGGGTGCGACTTACATGCTCAGCTCTGCTGTTCACAAATGCATGTTCCTTCCAAAAGTGGCATTATTTAAAATGGAAATAAACAGGCTTTACAACAGTATAAGGTGTATTGACATTAAGCATTGTTACAGCAAATAAATAATCTACCAAACACAAATTTCCTAACTTTTTGTACTTTATTTTAGTTCCATATTTTAAACAATAGATAGATAGATCACAATAGAACCCATGCCTTTTTGCATCGATTCATAGCAGCTGTTTCTATGAGGAGTCATCCATTCAGCTCTCTTCCTCCATCTTTAAGGAGTGTGTCTCCATTGAGATCTGTCATACAGCTTTGTGCTGCAAATTTCAGAGGCACAGCAAATACAGAAAGATTAGAGATAGGGGGAAGTTAAAGACGGGGAAGGTTCTTAATATTTCATTGATCTGGGTCTGTGATGTCACAGAAACCCTGCAAATCTGAGCAGATTTAGGGCAACCCCCACAAAAAAAAGCGATGGGGTTGCGTAATGTCAGAGTTTGTGAACTGGTAGTAACTTCAGACATCCAAATATACGCTCTTGTGAAAAGAAAAATGAATATGTTCCCTTTAATCTAGCACAAGATGTCATGTAATTTAGGTTTACAAGGAAATATATTCACTGTATATCCTATATTATCTCCGATGAAGATGCAAACTCTATTTTATTTTGAATCTATGCATGCATGACACAGAAATCTAACAAGAAATGTTATGTATTCAAGTTAGTTTCTTTGTTCACTATAGAATAATCTCAGGACAGCACAATGATAGTGAACATCACGGAGAACAAACCACTGAACAGGGATAAATAGTCGCTTTATTTACTGTCAGAAACAGTTTGTCAGACCTCATTGATTTTTACTGAAACTAATTCTTCTTTACCTCACATAATTTAGCCAATGAAATCTAATTTTCTAGGCATTAATCAACATAAAACACAAACATTTGCTTAATAATTTCTTCTTTATTGATTTTTTCTTTATTACTAATACTGTAAATGTCGAAACGATGAAACTTTGAGCTATAAAAACAGCAAGCTACTCTTACAAAAATCATGTTTATTGCTAAAGCAGAAGTGAGGAGGATCATCACGATGAAAAAAACATCTGCTCCTATTAAATGTTACTTTGCTGTAGCTGAACAAATGAAGCATATGTGGACAAATTTATGTCAAACAGCAGTCAGAGCTTGAACAAACAGAGCAAAGTGATGCAATGCCTTTACAAAGAGGAATCATTTGATTTGTTATTTGAGAGTTACAATTTGAAACTCAAAAGTCTTCAATCAGTGAACAACAAAAATTATCTTCCATCGTAGTATAATTAATGTACTTCAAAATATGAAGATGGACATCCACATTTAAAGAGTACAGATCCTGGAGAATGTGAGTAAAACATAGACAGTATATTGTGTGAGTGTTGTGGTTACAGTAATATTTTAAAATCTCACAACATGGATGAATAAACATTTTTCAAAGTCCTGATGTTTCCATCAGGCAACAAACACTTCTGTGATATTCATGTTGAGCAGGACCATGTACACAACACCCAAAAGGTCCTTAAAGTTGGGCTTGTTGCAGTTTACAATCATCAGAAAGGTTCACTGAGCCATCAAGAGCAATTTACCACCATATCTGCTGTACAGGTTTATACAGCAGATAGTTTGTGTCACGCATCAAGCAGCTTTCAGCATCTTCCTCTCCCTTGGTTCACATGTATCTATAATATAACATTTTATTTATATATCTGTAAATATAGTCATTTATCACTTATGTACACAACCCTATACAATAAAGTTATACATCTTATCATTTACAAACTGGCACTGAATACGTGACTTGGCCATTTATCCCAGTGGAACCGATTTTTTTTTTTCCTTGTGCAAGAATAAAAACAATGTGAGTTTACAGACTTTCCACAAAATGGGTATATCACAAAGGGCCAACAGTGTTCTCACATCGAACAGCAGAAATCAGCTCCGACATCACTAGATCCACAGAAACACGTAGTCGCACTTGTTCAGGTACAGCATCGGCTGCATGCTGGCAAGACTTATTTGGTCTAAATCTACATGTAGCGTAAATATATTCATGGATCTGGCTCTTTCTATCGATTTGAAAGCTCGAGTGTCATGATGATGTGCAGAGGAGTGAAATGTGTGCAGAGAAGGAAGAAAAAACACTGTCGGCCGAAGGACATCTGAATCTACTCCCCTCACTTTAGAAAGGTCTAGTGTCCAGCCTGGACGCTAGATTGTGCGTATGTTTACGTAAGAAGAGAGATGGCCGTCCTTAAACTGTGGAGGATCAAACCTTCACCCAGGAAAAAAACACATTCATTTTAAGAAGAAAAAGCACACGCTGTCTTCTCCCATAACAGACATAGAAATGTTGAGACGCTGGCAGGGTCCAGATGAGGCAACTAACTGAAATAATGTAGACTTCACAGACAAAGAGAGGTAACAAACTACTGAACAACACATGTGAACAGAACCGGGCAGCCAACTGATCCGTGGAACTTTTTCCGGACACAGCCATACTGCATTTTCCTACTTTAATGTCCTATACTAACTCAAAGCGACCAAAAGACTAAAAACAGTCCAGTACAGCTCTACTGTCAGCCATCAGCGAATGAGCAAAATCTAAGATGGACTCAGACAAATGCACACGATAACTCACTGATGAAAAGAAAATTACGTGATGTGGTTTGCTGTTCCACACAGAGCTGTTTTGACACAATGGAGTGATAATATCGTGCAATACCAGGGTACAGTGAGCACAAGCAGCGCGGCGGGGAGAGTACAGAGACAAACGTGTTGAACTGTGAACAAGCTCTAAATGGGAAGTACGAGAAAACACAAACTCTTTAGGATGAGTGAGAACGAGGCGAGCCACAGCTGTCAGGGCGGAGTGTGACAGAATTTCAGGAGTGGGTTCAGTAGTTTGTTACCTCCACGGAAGGAGGCAAATTGTTATTTTGGTTTACAGGATTACTCAAAAAGTAAAGGACGGATTTGCAGGAAAACCTGAGGTGTGGGCTGACCTGTCTCAGAAGTAACCGTTTTTAAATGTCACAGATCTAAACAGTGTTGGACTGTTCTTATTTAACAGCGAGGTACCACCAACAGTAAATGAGTCGATTCAGTAATGGCATCAGAAAACAGAAAAGATCGACTAGTCAAATGTCTTTAGACTTCAGGGAAGGAAGGTAGATCAATAGTTTAAAAGAAAAAAAAGAACTCAGTGAGCTTATTGAGCTGTGTGAGTGGAAGCTACAGAGATAAATGTAGAAAATGAGGTAATGAAGTACACAAGAGTGGATTTTACTAAAGCTAAGGACATTAAAGCTTAAGGTTTAATTTATTTCTTTTAAAAAAAATACCCTGTGTCTAACCTTATATTTCACAGACAAAATGAGGTCTGTATATGGATAGCAGTGATTAATGGTTACAGTGAGGGCGAGCGTTCATTTCCTCTTGGTGTTGTGTTTTAAAGACATTCAGCAGTAAAACTAGTGGGTGACAAAAATAAATGGTCATGGTCGGTGTAAAATCTAAACATCAGTGGATGAAAGGGTCAACTGAAAGCAAATAAGCTTAACAAATGTGATTTTTAACTGCTGCCGATGTGAACATTGCAGACACGCACACTGCTAAGCAGCAGTTGTGTGATTGTTTGAGTACATTTGTGCTTTCACAGTAATCCTGTCTCTGCTTGTAAGTGCTTATGTGTCTGTGTGTGTGCGCTTTTCATCTGTACAGCGACCTTGTGTGTGTGTGTGAGTGTGTGTGTGCGCGCTTTCTGTCATTAACTGAGCTTTGCTACAGCTGGCCCTAAATCCAGTCTGGTTACCCGCCAGTGCATCATCTCTCCCTCCCTGTTCATGTTTCTCCCCTTCTGAACACGCATCAAAACCCTCCATCTATGCCCCCCCCCCCCCTCCCCCTCCCAACCAACTCCACACGCCCTGCCGCCTTCCTCTTCACCAGTTATTGGAGCTCCTTCATCCTGTTGAGAGCGGAGCCGGCCTTGAACCACTCGATCTGTGTCTCATTGAAGGTGTGGTTCAGAGAGATGGACTCCTGACTTCCATCGCTGTGCTTGATCACTGCTGTTACGGCCTGGAGAAGACCATCAAGGTCACTTGTTATCATAATGTTTTCAAGAGAAAAAAAAAAAAGAGGCTGATTAATGCTTTATTGCTGCAACAATATTTTGCTCACCTTGCCAGGGCCAAAGGATTCCAGTCCAGTGATTGAAATCTTGTCATCAGGACGGATTTTTTCGAAGTCACTTGGGTCAGCGAAGGTCAGAGGCAGCAGACCCTGCTTCTTCAGATTAGTCTCTGTGTGGATGACATTTTTAGGCACAGCAAGTTAATTCATCGTGTTATGAAAGCCATCAGTTATCAAATAGTATTTTAAGTAAGTGTTATAAACAAAACAGGGTCATAAATTAGCATAATTGTGGATCTGAACAACAATAGTGCGCCTAGAGACGACTTGTGTTGTAATAGATGTTATATAAATAAAACTGAATTGCTTCTGAGTCAGAGCCTCGGCTGTAATTGAAAATGTTGAAATAGGCTACATATCTGAGCCTAGAGCGTTTTCTGACGTGCTTTGAATAAAACCAAGTGGCAAAAAAGGCAAACAGAGGCTTAATGTGTCCCTGATGAATTAAAAGAGATCACACAGTGAGTGTCTGGGGGGACGTTGGTAGGACCACAAAACAGACAAAAGGACACTGAATAGATTCATGATGTTGAAAATTTAAAGTTGCCAGCACCGATTATGGCAGTTTGCTCGTTACTCTTTTCCCACTAAATATCATGTTGAATATCAAACACAAACATGTACATTTACACATATAGTCTTCTGATAGCTAACATATTTAAAGAAAATGTTCAAGTAATACACTGAACAAAAAAAGTTTGCTGCATAACCTCATCAAGGTTTAAAAAAATTAAACCTGCCTCAAGATCTTGATAAATCAATCAGCTGTAAGGTGGGAAATTCTTCACCTCTGGTAACATTTTCTTACCAATCTGTCCAAATTTCTAATGGCACAATTATATATATATATATTTTTTTATGTTTCCTTCCTTTTTTGGCCATAAAACTGACCATGGATTCTGGCAAAGCTCTTGACGATGATGGCGCATCCTCCCAGGTGTCGTGGCTCCAGGGCGGCGTGCTCTCGGCTGGATCCCTCTCCGTAATTCTCATCTCCTACCACCACCCAGTTCACTCCATTAGCCTGGACAATGTGATGAAATAGATCAAGGAAAAATATAAATCATGCACTTAAAATTTCAAGGGACAAAGACTGGGAAAAGATATATATGCCGAATATGAGAAAACAAGATTTCATCTTGATTGCATTAAGAACATCTGGAGGGCAAATAGAGGGTAAAGTGATCCAGAGCTTACAATTTTTAAGTTTTTACTCTTTACTTTTTACTGTATTTGTGCCTTTTGAAACCTGTCTGTCAGAAATTAAGATTAAGGAATTGAAATCATGCTCACCTTGTAGAAGCGGGCCACATCCGGCACACCTCCATACTCCCCAGTCAGCTGGTTCTTCACCTTGTTGACAGAGTTGTTCTCAATGTTGACGGCGCCGATCAGCAGATTGTTAGAGATATTGTCCAGGTGACCACGGAATTTCAGCCAGGGTCCGGCAGCACTGATGTGGTCAGTGGTGCACTTTCCTTTCACCTGCAGTCAGCAGGTAAAAAAAAAAAGAGATTAGGCATATCAAAGAGAATTAAAAAACAAACAAACCAGCCCCTCTCAAGAGCCAACAATAGTCTTGTTGTTGGGAATATCATGATGTGGTCCCAAGAAAATCAATCACCTGAACTAATTGTTCCCTGGGTAAGTCATGAAAGGTTATAATTAAATATAAATTTAGGTCACATGCCCCAATATACCACAATTTATACACTAAATTGCACATAGTTTCGAGCACAAACATTAGCAACAAGGATCATTAGCCCAGATAGCTCACTTAGTTGGCACGGTAAGACACGGGTTCGACCCTGTGCTGCATGCCCTCCCCCTCTCTCTGCCCCACTTTAAATAAAGGCCACCAGCTCTCCTCCCTGCAACCATTCATAAATCATAGACAGGAACATTCCCAAAGCATTAATTACCGTTTTGAGTGTAAGACCAAGAGGGCTACGTGTTTCTTGTTTCACATCTCAGTTCAAAGTTAATGCCACATCTTGAACAATAAATCAGTGTGTTATGAGATCAGAACATCTTAAATAGTAATGTTGGACTCCAGGCCCACCTCAAAGTAACATTAAAACATGCTATAAATAAACTCATTTAATATATGGTATAGTATAAGCATCGTATCAGCCTTAAACATGTACATTAGTCAAACTGCTACCAGCCTCAGTTCCTGCTTCATGCTGCCAAACAAAAATCTTTTCTACTCCAAGGCAGCTGGCATGACATCCCCTAACTACACGTGTCCCTTCCTTGTGACATCCAAAAAGCAGCATGCCCTGCTCTTATAGTACCAAATAAACGTTAAAAAAATATGGCAGCGCTCTGCAGCCACCATAATGTTCTCAGCAGGTATATATTACATGCAAAATATCACCAGAGCAACAGTCTGTCAACAAACAAAGACACAGCTCAGTTTCAGTGAACTGCCCCTCTGCTTTTTATTTGTATTTTTTACTTGGGTAAGAAAACTCTTGTCTTGTCTTGGCGTTTCCATTTCCTGCTCACCTTGATGAGGACCCTCATGTCCTCCAGGTCTTTCCCATGCCACTTGTCAAAGGGCTCCAGCAGCTGCAGACGGTTACTGGAGGGGTTTACATCCACCTGTACAACATCAAAACAGGGCTGGATATTAACCTTCTCCCATGAAGATTTTGAGTTTTTGGATTTGCTTTTTTGTCTGAACACATTTTCTCTCTTAGCCTCTGGACTGTGGAGAGTGGGTGTATGAAGTATGAAGACAGAAATCACCTTGACTGTGCTGCTCTCTGCAGGGGGGTGCTGATAGGTGTCCTGGCCCGGGTCAAAGTCTCTGGAGGGGAGTTCATCACCAGTGGGGGGTTCCAATTTAAACTTCTCTCCACTGGGAGCAGTCAGGTAGTCACTCTCAGGGTTGAAGTTGAGGGTCCCAGCAAGAGCCAAGGCAGTAACAATCTATGCAAAATGATAGAAAACGTCAACAGTGTGAGTGAAATTTGTTTTAAACTCGATTGTTACAACCCCATTATTAGGAGTTTACTATCAAATCTATACAAGCAGTAAAATAAGCAGTGTATTGCACCTCTCACCTCAGGAGAGGTGACAAAAGCATGAGTAGCTGGGTTAGCATCATTCCTGGCAGTGAAGTTCCTGTTGAAAGATGTGACGATTGTATTCTTCTCTCCTTTTTTCACATCTTTCCTAAAAAAAAATTTAAAAAATCAGCCCACAAAATTAGCAATGCTTACATATTATACAAATTTAAAATATTCAGTTCACTTAAGACATATTTTGTTAGTTTAGTAATTAGATACACTGTTTGTGTACGTTTCACTTTGGCACGTGATTTGTGACAGAGCTGCTAATGTATTAAAAAAAAAGATTCTTGACCCTTAAAATATAGATTTTACCCCGGTCTAGTACAAGACTGACGAAAAAAAAAAAAAAAAAAAAAAAAGAAGCAATAGCGCAACTCCTAATCTGGCAGCTAGCTGTTGACATACTTTAACCTGGGTCATAGAACTGGCAGACCACACAAATAAATTTTTCCTGTTCAGTCATTTATTTTAGATCAGCTGCAACAAACTCAGCACATACCTGTCCCACTGTCCGATGCACGGGCCGCAAGCATTAGCAAGCACGATTCCTCCAACATCACTCAGGATCTTGGCCTGAAAAAGAGACAACATGAATTTGAGAAGACAATCTTCAATGGCTTTAAAGTAAATGCAACTGTACTAGGGCAAAAAAGAAAAAAGAAAAAAAAGGAAAGTCTATTGGTTGCTCATTTCTTCAGTTTCTGACTCACATATCCATCTCTCTCAATTGTAGCGCGGATTTGTTCAGAACCAGGTGTGACTGTGAACTGAGCCTTGCACTTGAGACCTTTATCCAGAGCCTGCTTGGCCAGAGAAGCCGCTCGGCCCATGTCCTCATAGCTTGAATTGGTGCAGCTACCGATCAAACCTGTTGGTGTGATTGTAAGAAGACAGCTGAGAACGAGAAACCTAAGATGAGGTAGCATACAGTTATAGAATTAAAAAAAAAAAAAAAAAAGAAAAGTCTCAATCAACATGATTATATTCTACTTATTCTGTCAATGATTGGAATTATGTTGCACTCAAGGTGACTCTGGAATACCAGTGACATGATTGATCTGCAATGCGATCTAGGAATATCATCAATAATACATTGTGTAGAAAGAAAGAATGGAATATCAAATTTCACTGGGCAAAGCATTAAGACGTGTTACAAATACTGACCAACTTTAACCTCCAGAGGCCAGCCGCTTTTCTTAGCAATGGCACCGATCTCAGACACGGGATGAGCCAGGTCAGGGGTGAAAGGTCCGTTGATGTGGGGCTTCAGCTGGAACAAGCACAAAAAAAAAAAAAAAACACTGGATGAAAAACAATACTGCACCAATAACATTTCCCAAAAATGATATTTTTAACGGCTACTGTGGCTCCCTAACCGGAGTAAATATGGTGGAAGCTTAACATTCAACAAGCCTAGACATGTTCCCCAGTTATGACGCTACACTTGCTGCCAGGCGTCAGTACAGGAGAGCTGAACAAAAGTGGAGAAAGGGCAAGTCATGGGTGTCTTTCCAGATGTTGAGGGACAGCTGGCGATTCTACCAGAGAACCATGAAAGCTGCTAAAATCAAACATTTTGCTGATATTATTGCCTTTAACCATCACAAACCCACAATCCTCAATTTAAAAATCATAAAATGTTCTTAACCCAAGAACACTAATGCTAAAGTTAGTAACACCATCACTAATGTCTGATATATATTACCCAAGTACAATACATGGCAAACTAAAGTGATTTTTCTTTTATTTCCCAGGATACCATATCTCACAAAAAAGATTTCATGGGTGAACACTTTTAAAAGGGTTTAAAATTAGTGAATTATTATAATTGGTCAAGGTCAAGTCCAGCTTTTTTCAACTGAGACAACTACATACATGTATGTACAGTGCTTTAACCCACCTCGCTCAGATTGATCTCAATCATTTGGTCATATTCACAGCCCTCATCTGGCACCAAGTCTTCTTTGAACTCATCAGCTATGGAAGAAATCTCTGAGGAAGGAGTGCCACAGAAAGATGGATGTCAGACAAACTGAACAGAGGCTCATTAAACAGAAACAAAATGTCAGAAACTGACCTCCACGGCCAGTTTTCTCGAGGTAGGTCCTCATACGGTGGTTGTAGGGGAAAATGGATGTAGTAGCTCCAATCTCAGCACCCATGTTACATATAGTGGCCATGCCTGGAATTGATCATCCGCAAGATCAGACTAAAATCAAGTTGCTCTAATGCAAAAATATTTTACTAGAAGCTGATAATGTTCTTCCCTTCAGTGACTGTCATATCTAAACACAGGAAGTCCTTCAACAGCATTCTGACACCTTGGTCTGTGTCTCTTTCTTACCAGTACAGGAGATCGAGTCAACTCCAGGCCCATGATACTCCACGATGGCCCCTGTGCCACCTTTCACAGTCAGGATCCCAGCTACTTTCAGGATCACATCTTTCGGGGAGGTCCAGCCAGACAGGGTCCCTGTCAGTCTCACTCCTATTACCTGAAGGAAAGTGTCGCAGGTTTACTAGTTAATCTTGATCAAAAATTTTGTGAAAGTTGGCATAAATTCACAACATATCAGATGAAGCCAGGAACTCACTTTGGGGCACTTGAGCTCCCAAGGGATTCCAGCCATGACATCGACAGCATCAGCTCCACCTACTCCAATACAAATGCTGCCCAAACCGCCTCCATTGGGTGTGTGGGAGTCAGTCCCAATAAGCATCACTCCAGGATAGGCATAATTCTCCAGGATGATCTGCATAAGGAAAAAAAAAGAATGATCAGTCACATCTTGGGATTTTTTTTTTTATTCCAGAATTTCAAGCACGAGTGAAAATGCTCTTTGAAAGTCTTTGCTCAGAATTTATTAAAAAAACCTTTCCTGACATTTTTACAGGATTTTAATAGTGGCATTGTGTGTTGTTTGACTTGGTTTTATTTTTAAAAATGAGAAATGTAATTGCTGTAGTTTTTATATCTTCTCTGTTTAGCAAAATACAAATGATTAAATACTTGAAATCATTTAATCAAATAATGGAAACAGATTGTTCAAGATCAGAAAATTCAACATTGCTAAATGGTATTATTTTATACTACCTGGTGGATGATCCCTGAGCCTGGTTTCCAGAAGCCAACCCCATACTTTGCAGCAGCCGTTGCAAGAAAGTTGTAAACTTCCTGGTTCACTTCCTGTGTTCAGAGTAAATGGTGAGAAGGATAAGACTTTTCTTGAAGACAGGCAATTTTCACACTGACGCACACATAAAGCAGCCATGAAAGAACAAATTACATTCAGCACTCAAAGCCAGGTTCTCTTATTCAGTCTGTCCACAAAGCATATGCTTAACCAACAGACACCTGATCAGGTTTATTTTGACCAGACTGTGGAATTCACTGTGTCTGCAAAAAACTAATGCCCCATGGATCCACATTAATCCCTACCAACTGCGAATAAAATACTATCAAAACATTTCCCTTAAATGTGTTTAAATTTGTCCTGACAATTAAATAAAAGTAGCCAAATTGTAAATATACAATTAATTACAAAGAAAGTGGATTAGGAAACTATGTGAAGATATAATTGCACCGAGTAACCATTTGTCATTAAATTATATTCCCAGAAAAATCCCCAAGACAGACTGAGCTGAAAGTCAGATGACATAATGAGATTAGCATGACACACAGTATTAAGCATATAGGTTTAGGGCTGTCATCTGTTATGTATGCCGTGTAGCTACACCATATGTCTTTATTGCACAAATAAATAAATAAATACACTCCACACAGTGCTATCCATGTATTTCCCCCCCGTTTCCTCTCACCTTAGCCCTCTGGAGGTCCTGAGCCCCTCCAATCTGCGCTTCAATCAGGTGATCGCAGTGGATGGTGGAGGGAACAGCCACTTTTGGCAGGCCGCTGCTAATGAACTGAAGCATGGCCATCTGGGCTGTGGCATCCTGCATGGCCACACGGTCCGGACGCAGGCGCAGATACGTACGGCCGCGGTCGATCTCCTGTCCTGCTGGATCGTCCAGGTGGCCATATACGATCTTCTCTGACAGGGTGAGAGGCCTGTTGAGCCTTGTAGAGTTAATAACGTGGAGAGAAAAAAACTGTGTGTTAATGCTGGCAAAGGATACAGGCTTTCATTTGATGGAATTTGCAGTTGCACATGAATGTTATGTTCACCACGCGAGATCCTACTCTGCTCCACTTATTTTACCCAGCTGGGCAATCTAATGCAAACTTCTGGAAGGTATCTTATTTCACATACTTCCAGAAATGAAGGAAAAACCCTGCTCAGTAGCAACAGATTTATCCTCAAAGAAAATACTTGTCACTTTAATGGTCATTTAACACCCACCACTAAGTCCATTTAGCTCTGGGGCCCCACCAGTTCTAACAAATGAACACCGTAAATGTCACATGCTTTGGCCCACACAGTTGTAATAAACACCAGCCCTTCCTCATAACCTAAACTAGAATCAGCGGGGCTTCAGTATTTCTGAGAGGGGCAACTGCTGACCTCCTGCGTACGATGTTGATGTTCTCATGCATCTTCTGATAATTAATGCTAGATCCTGGCTCAAAGCGGCTCATGGCCACCTTGGCCTTGGCACTGAAGGCTGCAGAAACATGAAATCGTCTTGCCCCGGTTCCAAGAGCCAGCTAGACCAGAAGAAAGAGAAGATTATAAAATCATAGACAAGGTTTAATCATACTGTTTAGAACCAAAACAGAGTTAAAAATTGTGGGAAAGAGAGGCAGTGAAGATATCAAAAACTGGGACTAAAGCAGGTGGGCTCCACCAGTACAACTCATCTCACTAAAGGAGAAAAGCAAAATCCTGTTTTGAAACATGCAGCTTAGACTGGTCTCACACTAATAGCATTGTGATAATCAAGTTATATACCAGTTAGAGGGTTACACATTTTCAGACACTTTCAGTGTGAACGTTTTTTGAGGAAAACAAATTGTAAGACTGCACCGTCATGTCCATAATGGCATTTCCTCTTCACAAAAATGTTCAACTGTGATCTTAGAGATAAAGCTTGCTACACAAGTTATTCAGTCAAAACAAACTGGTAATGCACCATTTATTGTAAAAACACAAGAGTAAATAAAGCAACAACAGATTGAGAGTTGCTCACAGGACTGATATTTGCAAGCAAAACTGAGCTTTTACCTCACTGAGCTGTTACAAATGTAATCTTGATCTAGTTAGATCACTCAGGTGCGTTTGAAATACTCACACGTTCACCTGCAATTACTTTATAGATTGTATTAGTGTTCACTGGAGAATCTCCCTCAATGCAGTTCATATTAACAGAAATCGGAGAAAAGACATGAACCCATTAGTGTTGCCTCATACTCTGCACACACTGGCTATAAAATGTTTTCACAGCGTTTTAGAAATTTTCCATTTGGACTTCACAAATAAGTATCTTAAAATCTTTCCCAGCAGAGAGACACTCACTAAAACTACAAATACAGGCCATCAAGGGACAAAAAACATATGTGTCATAAACACAAAGCTACCTCAAAGGTACTTTCAGATGGCAGGAACTATTTCATAGTTCTTAAAATGACTGGGAGCAGCAGGAAATGCAGGCGGTTTTAGTTGAGAGAAGTGACTGTATACGGTCTTTACTGGATCCTACTGCAGTGTGGAACCTCTCCCAGTACAAACAACATAACAGTAAACTGATCAGTTATTCCAAACAATGCAAGTGTACACTGACAGCTAGAATGTACAAGTGCACACGGAATCTACTATTGCAGAAAACCCGGTAAACATTGATAAAAGGTCAGCAATGTGAGCAAATCTAAAGGAAAAACTCATTGTGCATTAATGATGCACCCAGGATTTAATCCAATATAATTCTTCCAGAGAACTGAGAGGTGGCTACAAGCATAATGACGCAATAGTTGAGTTGTATATTTGATAAGACGTTCAGTCTGAATCAATATCTCTGCAGTATTCCAAACCCTAAACCATATCTACTCATATTGCATTGATATTAATCCTCTTTTTAAAATAACATTTATTTTAATTTTCACTTCTTAATTTTTTTTAATGAATTTTCATGTATCTTTAATATCCTCCAAACCATGATATTTGTCATGGTAGAGTTTTTGAAAGACAAAGCCCTCAACTGAAAAAAATAAATAAATAAATAAATCTCTCAACTGCAACAATAATAATGGAAAAAAATTTTATGTTCAGAATTGTAACTTGCTATATAATAATAATGACAACCATTATTATATAGAAATTAGGACCTCATGATGTAAGGTAAACATGTGATATCATGTATGTAAACAGATGCTGACTTATCACTTACACCAAACACTTTAGTGTGTGAAATTAATTCATTCAGATTCAGAGCGAAAACTGACCCCCAACTTCTTCGCCTGTCCATTTCCTTCGTCCTCTTTCTCTTTCGTCATCACAATGCTGCATCTTGTGCAGTGACATTTCATCTCACTGGTCAAATATCTGTTATCTATCCCCGCTTATTCATATTCAGGGTCACAAGTATTGGTCAAATACATTACCGATATTTAGAGTATAAAATAAAAGACCACCATTTCTTAAAATATTTTCTTTATTTTTGTGTATTACACATGTTGATATTGCAATACTGATACATTTCCTATATACTGTGCAGCTGTGATAGAAATCCTTGTTTCCTATTTATTTCTTTTGACACTACATTTCATCTTAGATTTGTAGTCACTGGGTTACACAAGATGTAGGCTATTGAGTATACAAAAACTGCATTAAATATAAAATAAAAATAAGCTCCCAAATGAAATTTAAAAAAAAAGATTGAATCATTCATTCGTATGGATGTCTGTCGAATATTAAACCAAATACTGACTGTGATTAAATGTGATTATTTTTGATAGAAAGCATCTAAGTGATCATCACATGTGACTGGAGGAGCAGCAACACACTGAGAAGTTCAGTCATTAGTTGCGCATTAAAACTACGTAACCTTGTGATCACCTTGGAAACAGCAGCTGACCCAGGGCAATTTAAAGGTCCTGCTTAGCTCATGTGGCGTGGACAAGCTGTCTATAGAGCACATGTGTGAGGACAGCTTTATCTATGCTCTGTTCGTCACTAACAGGCTGTTGTTGCTGCTGTTGTTGTTGTTGTTGTTGTCGTCAGGGTCCAGCTGGGACTCTGTTGTGACCTGACGCCGCTTTATTGCGCGCTGTTCCTGGCTTTTAAGCTGGGTAACCGCCGTGGGTCGACTACAGGTGATGGACCAGAACCACAGCGCACATGTATCTGTTCTCACACGTCTATTCGACCTTAGCGACAACGTAAGTAACTCTATAATGGCAAAAAATAAAAAAATAAAAATAACGTTTTTCTTACCCGGAGTCTGGTGACAGTCAGACAGTAATGCGCCATTTTGTAGTTCATCGTCCTGTAGGAGTCGCCTCGATATGACGTCACTGTAAACTACAATCAAAGTTTCGCCCTCACTTCCCACTGAAATGTAAAATAAATAAATGCATGAATTAATGATAGCAAAATGCCCCATAGTCTTATCTTAACTGAATTTTACATCATAAATGTACTTAAATATACTTTTGTACTCAAACAAATTGTTACCTCTGATTACACCATATAGGCTCCAGTAGACCCCGTGATCCTTCACAGGAAGTGGGTATAGATAATGGATGGATGATTACGCCCAATGTACATATGTGTGTGTGTGTGTTGGTGTGTGTCCTCATCTATCTCACCGACAAACTTCATGTCCTCTTTCACTAAATCCATAAATCTCCTTTGTTTCTCTGATTCAGTTCAATTCAATTTTATGCATGTAGCATCAATTACAATACAAATTGGCAGGAACTATTTCATAGTTCTTAAAATGACTGGGAGCAGCAGGAAACACAGGCAGTTTTAGCTGAGAGAAGTGTCTGAATAGGGTCTTTATTGGATCCTACTGCAGTGTGGAACCTCTCCCAGTACAAACAACATAACAGTGAACTGATCAGTTATTCCAAACAAATCAAGTGTACACTGACAGCTAGAATGTACAAGTGCACACGGAATCCACTATTGCACAAAACCCTGTAAACATTGCTAAAAAGCCAGAAATGTGAGCAAATCTAAAGGAAAAACTCATTGCACATTAATGATACGCCCAGAATTTAAGCCAATAATTCAGTCTGAATCAATATCTCTGCAGTATTCCAAACCCTTAACCACATCTACTCATATTGCATTGAAATGAATCCCCTTTTGTAAAATAACATGTATTTTAATTTTCATTTTTTTATGACTTCCCACTGAAATGTAAAATAAATAAATACATTGTTAATCGTTACAGGATGCCCCCACAGTCTTATCTTAACTGAATTTTAATTTCAATTTGTCTCCAGGTGCTTTACAGACACCCAGAGCATAACCCCCAAGCAAAAGAAACAATGGCAAGGAAAAACTCCCCTTGAGGAAGAAACCTTGAGTAGGACCTAACACATGAGGGGGACCCTCCTGTCAAAGGCCAACAAGGTAAAAGAAGAAAAGAGGATGGGGATAGGAGAGAGAGCCTGAAAGACAGGGTGAGGAGATGTACTGATGTGCTCATTCCTGATTCTATCCACCCTCATCAATCCCAAAGAAGACTTCTACATTTTAACCTCTGCTCTCCAGCTCTGCCTCTTGTCTTTACCTTAGTACCATGGCCTTTAAATCCCTAAACATCGCAAGTCTCACCGTTGTCTTGTGCAATTTTCCTTTCACGTCTGACACTTTTCTCTATCCATTCCAACATGCCTGAATATGCTTCTTCACCTCTTTTCTAAATTCTGTATTGCTCTGGACTATTGACTCCAAGTATTCCCCCTTCTTTATCTCTCCTTTCTATTGCATGCCACCTAAAATGTAGTTAAGACACACACACACACACACATACATACACACGGGCAATCAACAACAGATCCAAATATGCACACACGAATAAAATACATTGGTATGTTATGGTATGTTTTATTAATAGACAATGTTCTAATGTAAGGTCATTCTTAATTTTTTTAAGAAACTGGAGGATTTTTTTTAGCACTTTTCATTTTGAATACACATATAGTATTTCTTGTATTCATTGGTTCTATTTGTTGACTCATTACTGCACTCCACTACACTGAACAGTATTGTTCCTTACTCCTTACACATAATATTGCTTCTTTGTTCCTTATTTTACTGTCAGTTTCTATATAGCTTTCCCAAAACATATGAGCATCCTAGAAGATACAAAGCACTGTGAAAATAAACTGCCTAACATATTCTATCAGTTAGCTATGTTAAAATATGGCCCTCTGAGAGGGGCCAGTCTGTTCTGTTCTGTTGACCAGAGTAAAATACAGAATAAAAGAAAGAAAGAGAAAATTTCTGTTTATTCATTTGAATCACATAGGCTATTCATAGCTTTTGGACAGAGCCACGTGAGTTTTCATGACGTGCATAAATAGTCTGTATAATTAAAACTGTTGATTAATTAAAACTAAAATTAGGTTTCAGCTCAAGTAAGTAACTCACATGAAGTTTTTCTTTTTTCGAGAGAGATACATTTACCAGAGTAGGTATGACTCCTAAATGAACCTTTCCTCTTTTCTAATGCAGTAAAGCATAAGAAGGCGTCTTCATTCTGGAAACTGAACATTTCCAGGTAATTAAGAAAATATTGTGACAACATGCGTTAGACATGCACCAGATCTCTGCAGAGGAAACACACACAGTTCAGCAAAATGCAAGTCTTGTTTATTCTAGTTTAACACAATGTTTATATAGCCATCAGTTTTCATATAATACGCAGTTACACAGCTGATAGTTTATCTGTTTACCCAATAAGCAAACAGATTTGTATGTATGACGTAAGAGCAGCAATATGCAAGTACATCCAGAAACAAGCGTTATGAGTTTTTGTAAACTTTTAAGAGACTGCGCTGTGTGTCCTCGAGCGCGCGCATAAATGCAAACCAGGAATACAACTGAGAAAGGCAGATAAAGTCCCGAACAGTTTTGAACCCTCTTGTGTGGCAGTTCTTCTACACTTGTATGAACATTGTTGGCACCATTTATAAAAGAGGCTAGAGCTCCTGAAGGACAAGATAGTCTGAGTCGTCTGTGCCAGCTGTCTATTCAGACTAAGAGCTGGGTTCACCACGAGCTCGTCCCCGGAGCAGAGCTCCCCTGTTCTTACGACCATGGTCAGAAACGGTTAACACAAAATTTGTCTGAATACAACCCTGCAGGATGCTTAACAATCAATGTACTTTTTTGCACGTCCATGATTAGAAGCAATGTGTCACGCACAATCACCGAGGACCAAAAGAAAACACCTTTTCCCTTATTATGCATTGCTGAACGTCACCATTATCTCGTGCGCACGAGAAACAGATTTTTTTTTTTCTTTGATGTCTCCTTTGGGGCTCCATACAAGACAATCAAGTTGGCTGCAGAATTGCTAGTTATCCCTCAGATAAATATGTTTTTACTACAAAAACTGACAGCTGTCATTAACCGTTGATTTCATATTGGATATCCTGTTTTTAAAAGCTATTCTGGTTGCCTCTTTGCCACTGTCACATCCTTTATTTTTCTAATGGTTGGATGCCTGTCCAATGGTTTCAAGCGAGAGAGAGAGCTTCTTCTGTGTCTCTTGGTACTGTATCCCCGGAAGTCGATTCCAGAAGAACCAGGCTAATTGAACTGAAGAGGAAAAGAGTTAGGATGTGTGGCCAGGCTGGGAACAATGAGGGAAGATGGACAAATCCAAGTGAACACTTAAGCGGGTGAAAAGGTGAACACACTGTGTCCTTGCTTTAATTTTTCAATAAAGTAAAATATAATGGGGAAAAAAAGAAAAAAGTGGACACTGGAAGTTTGACAAAAAGTAAATAATTTTGTTTGTTTGTTTGTATAAAGTTATATTTCAGTTTCATCAGCCATTCAACATAGACAAGACAGTCTGATAACCTAACAAAATGGCATAGCTATTATGGTTAACACATTATAAAGCTTCTTTAACATAATCC
>JBAMYA010087601.1:0-22264 GCA_037176975.1 Arrhamphus sclerolepis | reverse complement strand
ATAATTATATTGTAGGCTGACAATTAATAATAGCCAGAATAAAAATGATTATGTCAATAATATCAACAATACTATAACTAATAGTACTATCCAAAGAAATTGTCACTAGTATTACCTTCACCACTGTCCCTATATTAGTTCATCTCAGATCTCCCTGTGGGTGAGAAAACGCCTGCTAATTCCCAACTCCCACAACCAGACTGGCCTGAGAGGAGCCTAAGGCCCAGGGGCAGCCCCCCCAAGGTACACGTCAACCGACAGGGGGCCCAGGTAATGGCACCCAGGGAGCCAGAACCACAACAAGGCCGCCCCGTCCCCCCAATCCCCACGTCCACCAGGCCCCGGTCCACAGCAGTGGGACTACAGGACCCACAGACCCCGCAGCCGTCATTATTATGACACATTTACAGGGTTTTATACAACTCTACAGCTTATCAGTGATTAAATTTAACTGTAGGTCACACAGGTGAACTCTCTCTGTAGACAGGATGGATTCAAACCTATATCCAACAGTGCAACATCTGGGGTGCAGAGGTGCTCCTCCACTGGCACATATCAAGGATTACAGAATTAGCTCATTCATCCCAACTTCCAGGGATCTGACACTCCACATGATGGATTAAGGGGGGAAAAAAATGATAAAATCTTCTTTATTTTTGCTATATTTTTCTCCTGTGCCGAATCTTTGAGCTCACCTCTTCAACTCATCTGCATCTGAGGTCTTTGTCCGATAATTCACTGTTTTTTTCTAAGGGCTAGTCCATTCCTTTGACAGGTAAACAGCAATTTGAACTGCAACAGGCTGCCAGTTGAGTGGTGCCATTCTAGAATCTAGGGTATTACAGAGTTGCAGGGTATTAATGAAGGGACCTAGTGTATTATAAGTTTAGCATGCACAAAAAACAAATTCCATCCCAAATAGCAAAGAATTCAGATCAGCAGTTTCTACTTTTGTCCCTGAACGATGGTGTGGGTAACTATACTTGGCCTCATATCATCAGATATGGCCTACATCTGTATTTTATTTGGACTTTTTGGTGATGCTCTCACTACACTTACCTTCAGCCGTGTCATTTGTCATCATATTTGAACCACATCTAGTACTTAACAGTGAAGGGCTTCGAGAACACTCAGTTATTACTCATTTGAATGTAGATTTGACATTTGCTTCTTATCAATATACAAATGTTTTGAATATACACAGATGTGTACTGTTTGACAATCATATGTCAAACTTCACAGCTGTCACAGATGTCAGTTCTAGCTATGGTGAACCAGGGTTGAATAATTTCTGCTGTTCTGTTGGAACAGTTGGACAGTTTGCAGTTGACCCCCAATGGTCATTTGATGAATTTCAATTGTTCTAACTTCCATGATGATGACAGCTCCAAAAACTATGTTGCTCTACATGATTGTGTATATCTGTCTGACGCAAAAACAATACCGTCTAGAAGTGCAGAATGTAGAAGGTGCATTTCCGTTAGCAGGGCTTCAACCCACCAAACGGGAACCTCTAATGGGGCCGATCTCCTCCTCAGTCCCTTCAGTGTCTCCACTACGGTGACAGGGCTGGTTGCATGTAAACTACCTTTCCAAAGAAGAAGACGTTGGTAAAATCGAAGAAACAGAGAATAAAAACAAGAAAAACAAACAAAACAAAAAATGTGGGAGGAGCTAAAGATGATTGTAACATTTCTGCTCACCATTTGTATAATGCATAATGGTGGCGAGAATGAGAAATGACATGAAGTGGCCATTAAGTGGGTGAATGATCTCCGCCCACAGTGTACCCAATCAGCAAGTCAACACCACCACCCCAAATCCAGAAGTTTATGTGGGCTGGTCTGAGTACCTCTCCTACAACAGGAATGTTTATCTCCCCCCAAAGGTTCCTGGAAGCCTTTTTGTGGGGCCTTTCCTGGTAATAGAGACACGCGTCAATGATCCAGCTCCTGAAAAACTACCAGGAATTCCCGCTAGTGGAAACCCACCTGTTATTTGTTTTAGACGGTTAAGGTTCAACGCTCCAGGACTATCACGCTGACATTTTATCCTTCTATTATCATTCTACAACTTCTTCTACTGTTCTTCTTCTACTATTTCTATTATAGATCACTGCATCTCTGCCGTGCTCCCATGTCAACACGACAAGGAACGTAAAATGCTCTTCATCATTTATGACTTTGACAGGCTCACACACTTGTTCATGTTTGCACTTTCTAAAAGCAGGCGGCGCTGCACGCTGACAGGCTGTGAACGAATGTTTGTGGACGAATGTTTGTTTACAAATGAGCAGACTACAGTTGCTCCAATTGGTCATCGAGTTACAGACATTGCCAAGTGTGTCGGAAGGGTGACACAAACCAAGAGTTTTAAGAAAAACACAAGCCTGTCATCATTCAGGAGTGAATATACGTTTTATTGGTAGTCCCAGTGTAAAGGAATACTGGTTTATTGGTAAACACATTGATAAATCAATCAATCTAGGACTGCTGTTTGCATTCACAATTATCTGAACTGATGCATTTGTGATGAAATGGAAATTGAGGTAGCGTGTTAGGACTGAATAACTACAACTAACTAATAACAATTGAAGCTTGTGTTCTGAGACAAAGTTTTGCACTTGTGTCCAACAAGCTGTCATCTGTAATCTCCTTAATTTGGATGTAATGTAAGGAGCTGTTTTTTGTGCAGCTCTGTAACTCACAGCCTGACTGACGATAGCACGCGGCCGCACAAGATGCATCGGAAAGTCCTGCCTCACAGCCGATCCCGTTTGAAGCGCCATTCTCGGATGCGGCATGATAACAGTGAGACAGCTCATGTTTATGCTGAAGGTCAGGATGGAGGCAGTTATCGCTCTGAAGGCTTCATTGGTTGCAGAGTTCAAGGAGGGCACTTGGATAATGAGGCTGCAGTGTGCAGCGATTACAGCAGCCAGTTTTGTAAATGCAGCATGCGATCAATAATACGACCTCACTTGAGGAGAACCGTGGCGATGGAAAAGACAAGACTGGAAGTGCAACTACTGAGGAACTGCTGCAGAGCATTAGTGGTTTTTGCTGCAGATCATGTGAGAAGAAAAGTTGTGCACAGCCAGTTCTGCTTCCTGAAAAGAATTTAGGTTAATGAGGCACTCAAATGTGGTGTAAATAATGTATGAAGGCATTCTCAACTCAGTGTGGAGATGCTACAACTTAGTGAAAGCAAAGAAAGGTAGGTGACAATCTATGTTCAGTGTGCAAAAGTGAAAACTAATTTAGACATTTGTGAATGATTTAGTAATGCTGCGATAATGGGTTCTATTACAGGAAGAAATGCCTTAGATCTGCAGAAGGCTGGAACAGGAGGCACAATAATTCCAAAGATCTTGGACGTTGAATTGTACAAATTGTCTATAAATGCATAGTACTGTGACTTCTTGGAAGTGGGCACCCAGCCAAGATGACCTCAAAAGGCAAAACGCAGAATCCTCAAAGAGTAAAAAAAAACAAAAAAAAACCTTTGCACCTTTGCAGTTCAAAAGACTACTGTGAGATGCACTGCAGACTGATGAATTGTTCTTGAAGACTAATGAGCTGTATGTATGAGGATGGCAGAGAGAGAGCGTCGCTGCCTCAGGGGAATTTGATCGGAAAATTCCCAAGTTTACTTAAATATCCTACAGAAAAAATGTCAGGGTGGCTGCCAGCCAACTAAAGCTTCACAGAAGTTGGAAATGGCTTCTGAGAAATGCAATCTACCTTCTGAAAAAACAAAATATTTATTTGATATTGCTGTACGCAGTTGCAATAAATCACGTATTCTGTTCAGGACTATTAACACTGCTCTCAATAAGCACCAGCCTGTCGAATTTCCCTTTGGGGATTAATAAAGTTATATCTTACTACCTATCTCAGACTATTGAGACTACATGTCCCAGCATTTTAGCCATTATGAACTGTAGCCTTGCCTCCTGTGTCATTTCAAAGGAATTTAAGCATGCTGTTGTACAGCCACTAATTAAAAAACTTCATTTAGACACTTCAGGCCTGACTAAATACAGCCCTAGTCTAAAACTTCCATTTTTATCCAAGATTCTGGAGAAACTTGTGCTTCAGCAACTGCAGTCTTTTCTAGATACACATGGTATCCTGGAACCTCTCCAGTCTGGTTTTAAAGCCCTCCACAGCACTGAGTCAGCACTACTAAAGGTCTGTAATGATCTGTTACCAGCCACTGACTCTGGAGATTCTGCCATCTTGATTCTCCTTGATCCTACAGCTGCATTTGACTCTGTGGGTCATGACATATTAATCTCCAGTCTGGAGCACTGTGTTGGCATCAGAGGCACTGCTCTGAAATGGTCTAGCTCCTACCTGGCATAAGAAGGTTTCTGTCTGCTTGGAATCAGTATGCCTCTCTGCCTCTGTCCCTTGTGCTGTTCCTCAAGGATCCATTCTGGGGCCTATGCTTTTTTCCCCATACATGCTCCCCTATGGACCTATTCAAGCATAACATCTCTTTCCACTGCTATGCAGATGACACACAAATTTACATGCCATTAAAAGATAAAGGCTCCCACTCTTTTAAAGGTTTATTAGACTGTCCTAGTTTTCTGTCCCAGTGCTGCCTATGATGAATGTATAGACCTCGGACCCAAAGATGCTGCTAAAAACAGATTAATTTTGGATTCTAACTTTAAAATGGAGAAACAAATTAACGCAGTTGTGAAATCTAGCTTTTTCCAATCAAGGCTTTTATCCAAGGTTAAGCCCTTTTTATCACTCAAAAACTTTGAGAAGACTATACATGCCTTTGTTTCAGCCTGCCTAGACTACTGCAATATTACAGTAGACGCATATTACACATATTACATCTGTGCCTCTTTACACGGCCTTGCACCTTTTTACATATCAGGTCTTCTAAAAGTTTATACATCTTCTAGAGCTCTTAGGTCAGCTGACCAACTCGACTAATAGTTCCTCCCTCTAGGCTCTGTTTTTCCTGTTACCTTCGCTTGTCCAGCACTTTGGTCAGCTGTTGTTGTTGTTTTTAAAGTGCTTTATAAATAATTGACTTGACTTGACTTTTGGAGTGGCCCAGTCAGAGGACAGACCTTAAGCCCTAAGAGATGCTGGAATGACCTCAAGCGAGACATTCACATCAGACGTCCTAGAAATGTTCCTGAGCTGAAGCAGGAACATTCTTTAATGAAGAATGTTGTGCTGATCTGATCTACTGAAAGCTCTTGCTAAAAGGAGGTATAACTCTCTAATGAGGATTCTCTCACATTTCCCTCCAGCTCTGTGACTGTCTCACTCGTTCAGTAAAGACACAAAAAAATGTTATATTGTCTGTCTGTTATCAGCTGTGTTTCATATAGATCGTCTTTCCCCCCGTTAAAAAAAAAAATCCTTTAAATTAAATACTCATATTAAATTTTGTGTTTTATTTGAAATGTAAGAGAATAAAAAAAAAAAAGTAAGTGGAATAAACGGGCCTCTCAATAATCAAAGGAAGAAGGATGTTTCATTTAAATATTTGACTTTTAGGGAGGCGCTAGAGGTGGGTTGGGTCCAGGGGACGAGAGAAGAATAGAGGACTGAGAACGGGCCCTTGAGGCATGCCAGATTTCAAAAGACAGGGAAATTTAGTCTTCGTTCAGTCTACTGGCTGGTCTGGTTTGTTTCTCAAATTGGGTCCTTCATACAGAGTATCTGCATTGTTATTTGCAAGTGATTAAATTGGATTTGTGTTCCCAGACATCATCTGTCTATCTGTTCGGGCGGCTGTCACCATTTACTACCGGTACTCACCTTTACCTGGGTATGGGCATTGATAAATCGCTTCCTTGTTGTTGATTTTGTCCCTACATAGTTTCTGCAAAAAATCTAGAACATCACATCAGGTGTCTTTAGACAGCAAGAACTTTATTTTACATTCTTATTAATGTTGAGGGAGGACCTTCTCCTTTTATTGACTTCACCGCAGGAAACAGACGTTAGGTAAAACATTACACATTTGCACGTACTGCATAAATAACAGTGATTGATGTTAGAATTAAACACACTGAATACAATACAGATGAACGGACAGACGGGGAGGCCCCAAATTTGATCACTTCAACATGACTGGTTTAAAAACAACAAAAATCGATCTCTTCTGGATGTGGAGCTCCCCAGTGCCAAAGAAAAATGTGGAAAGCAAAACAGAAACTGATCTAAAATGAAGGGAAGCAGAAGGGAACCTTTGCCATTTGCCTTCCGTCACCAACTAACACGGCCGACCTGCGGTCCAGCCCTCCGACCACCACGTTTATATATATATTGTACTTCTCCTCCTTTTGTCTTTAATCGTCTGTCCTGGGTCCCTGTTCTTTTCTTCCTCTGCCCAGCTGGCTATTGGCTGGAGGGTCCCCCATATGAGCTGAGTCCTGCTCAAGGTTTCTTCCCAAGAAGGGAGTGTTTTTTTCTTGCCACTGTTAGACCTCCCATTGTTGCCTGAACTGAAGTGACTTATTTACTTGAGTCTCTTATTTGGTTCTGCCATGATGTCCACTGTAGCCCTGTTAGCTGTTTTCGCTGTAGGGTCACAAAGTTTTGCACAGTTGACGCAAAAAACACGAGTCCAAAGTTACTTTGGCTGATTTTTGTCGATAGTAGAGGTAATAGAAGGAGCTGGACAACACTTTTTAAAAGTGATCAAACATTCCTACATGTGAAATTTGTGACGGATATTTTACACAAGAAAAAAAACTAGTTTCTGCAGCTTTAAGTCCCCCACCCCCACCCCCCAGCCGCTGACCTATCACGTGGAAAGTGTGTTTTTACTGTTGACAGCCAACGTAGCTGAGATGAGTTCACCATGGGTTATGACGCCAGACGCCTGAGACTGTTGACAAAACAGCAGCGTTGACGCCGTAGAACCAGAACATGTTATTTTTCCATGCAGCTTTCCACGGCACTTTACAAAACAAGGATTCTTCAACACACTGTATCACATTTCACTGCCTCCCTGTCCAGACTTCCTATAATGAAAGTGTTCATCCATAATTTCCAAAACTGCAACACTGACTCCAAACGTCCTCCTAAATGGAGCCACAGACCCAATCAAATGACTGCTTTTGAACAATGCGGTGATCATGTTGTCAAAACAAGCAGCATGATGGGTAAATGTCAGTGTAGGCTGAGGAGTCATGTGACAAACGGATTGGTCGTTGACAAATCTGGTATGCAGGTAGACCACGGAACAACAGAGAAATTATTAGTTTTCTGTGGGACTAACTCAAGTTGGCATTATAACAGACGTGTTTTTACCACTTTGTAACAGCGCAACAACACAGAGGAGTTTAATCTTTTCATTAGATAAGCAAAATCTCTGTGAGTACATCTCGTTTACTTTACTGCTGCTATGGCGACCTGGAGACTCCACAGCTATTATGCCCCATGATGTAACGGAGCAAGACTGCTTCACAGGTCAGAAGGCTGTCGCGTTAGGGATTTTTTATCTGGAAGCAATTTCATAACTAGAGAGGAGGCAGTTATGAAACAGTATGCTATGATTCGAGATGTGAGAAGGCACACAGAGAGACAGATATTGAAACAGAATAGAGGGGTTGATTTTCAGAGCTGGAAGAAGTTGAGCTAATTTTAGCAAGAAGACACTTTTTTTTTACTGTCTGGAGGGGAAAAACAAAAAAACAAACAAATAACATCCATAATAATATCATGTAATCTGCAGATTGGGTGAAAAGGATTGCCCTATCCTCTTCTGCTCTGATATCTGAGTGAGATTATGAAGTGAGGAGTTCAGTCGTGCCTCGAGGCGTCAGTGCATCAAAAGCAGATTTGGCACATGTGCTTTTCTCTCTCTCTCTCTCTATCTCCTTCTGTTTATAAAACAACTGCTGGGAAGGTGTATTAGGCACTGTGGTGAGCTGGGTACAGAGTGTACTTAAAGCCAACTCTCATGCCCTCTGTGATGTCTATCAGCTCCACCTGCCTCACCTTTGTTCCTCCATGTTCAGCTGCTGCATTTCACAGCGCAACATTTAAAAGCAAAATGTCATTGAGCTGCACAGAAATGCAGGTCACAGTGACATCACAGACCCAGATCGGGTTGAATTTCAGGTTTTTTCAGGTCAAGTTTGGAAAAGGAGCTTTCGTACAATATCCCTTCTGTATTTTTTTTTTTTCTTTACTACCGCCCCTCCTCCACCAACAATCTCGCCCAAGATGATGCCATCGTACCTGGATGATCCGTGTGACATTAGGGCACAAATTGTGAGGGGTAGAGCTTAAGATCTTTGCCCAAACATGCTTCATTTCAATCATATTGCACGTGTTCAGGCCGAGCTCGGGCTTGCAAACCATTTTGCGCTCAGCAAGACGCAGCGCAAATAGCAAAAACGGAGAAAGACGCTCCAGTGCACTTTTTCACCAGCAATGAAAGCAAAATCTGAGGTGTGGAAAAGTCTGGACCATGTGCATAATGAAAATAATGAAGCAGTCGGTTATATATTCTAATAATCATACAGTCAAGGTAGCACATTTAGGAATTAATTAACTTCACATCTAGGTATGTCTAGGGTGATCAAACGTCCTCTTTTGCCTGGACATGTCCACTTTTTACGCCCTGTCCATGGGGAAGGGGAACTTATAAATTCTAATGTAGATTAGCCCAATTAAGAAAGAAATGATTATTCTATTTGTCTTACAATTAGCTAAATAGGGAGTTGTTGTTGTTTCCATCTTTGAAGTACTTGCACCTCTAACATTTGTGTGGTACAATGGTTGAACAGGTGACCACCTATGCAGCAGATTGTGAGTTCAAACCCACCACTTGATGTGTCTTCTTTTTCCCCCACTTCAGCCAGACACTTACTGTTTGATATAAATGTATAGTTTATAAAGCTACTTTGAGTTTTTGGGTTTTCAGAATATGGTCACCTTAGGTACGCCCTCCACTGAATTATGTTGCATCTACACATTATTAATTGAAAGTAGGTAATTCCCCCCAACATTTCAGACATTTCACAAGTTAATATTCATCTGTATCACAGATGTAATGAATGTATTGAGAGAAAAAAAAGCCCTTACTTACGCATTTACCCGAATAGCAATTTGTTGCCAAAAACCTGCTTTGCTTTATTAGCGGCTGATGTATTTGATGTCCCTCCATAAAGTTAATTTCAATTCCTCAAAACTCTGCATTATGATAGCGAATGCTTCTTTGGTAAAGGAAGGTGATTGCACCATCATCAAAAATGGTAACGTGCACGGCAACATGCACTTTTATGTGAACACGCACAAACTCAGAGTAGGTTAACGCAGGTTCAACAAATAAACTCCATAACCAGCGTCGTAGTAAAGAGTAAAACACATTTGGTAGTACAGAGATAGCCTGGTTTTATCAACCCCGGTTTTGCAGGTTAACTCCAAGTTACATCTGAGTAAGTTAACCCCACTTCATAGTACAGGCCCCAAGTGAACACCTAGGTATTTATACTACTCCACTATCTCCACTTCTTTTCCCATGATTGAAATACTGTTACATTTAATCCTGGTTCCACAATCATCTTTCTTCACATTAAGGATGAGCTGGTTCACATCATGCCACAAAGCGGCCCACCAGTTCCTTTTACTCCGTCTCTTGTCCATGACTGATATAAGCAATATTCCCCCTGGTTCCCAGGGTTTTTTACTGGGAAAGCATCTCACTGCTCTGGTGAGGATGGTGGTGTCAACACAGGAGTTTGTCTAGTGAGTAGCACTGTATTATCAGCTGTGGTGGTGGGGTGTGGTTCTGCTTTGCTGCAGAGGGGAGGAGACTCAGGGGCTCAGGTGACAGCACCTGAGAGGGACTGATTGGCACACCTGCGCTGCATGTGCCAATCTCAGGAGGACTGCCAGATCAGCTACACTGTGTTTGTTCATTTGTGTGTCTGTAGTAATAAGCAACCTGAAACCTGACAGTCTGGAGTATTGTAATGCTGACAAGAATCCTAGTAGCTACATACCTGCTACATTGGCATACAGTTGAAGGACTGTGTTTTTAGAGTTTTGTTGTTGTTGTTTTTTCTTGTTTAATTTGTCTTGGCCAACCTCAGAGCGAGAAAATGTTCAACAATGTGAGACTTGTGGACTTAGATGACGTTGGTCCTGCTGATGTGGCGTTTAGCAGCAATGTCCTCTGCAGAAGGCCATATGTAGCCAGTTATTTACTCTGCAGTCTTCATTAGTTATCTGTAGCAGCACATCTGGTATGCATGAGGCCCTGGTAGAAGACCAACAAACAGCAGGTGCAGTCTCAGCTGTCCTTTCATGACAGTTGCATTGGTTTTCCCAAACCAGGAACTTGAAAGTTATCATTCTGTTCACATACACTTCATCCATCCCACCTTTACTCCTGAAATCCAGGATTAACATCTCAACATTTGTTGTGATTAGTGCTCAGTCTTTCAATAAACACCACTGTGACTGCTTCCATATCTCTTCCATATATGTTGACTCTTCTCGGGGATGAGCTGGGCAATAGTTGATTCATCAGCTAGTTTAATTGGTGTTCAACAAATATACTTGTGAGCAGTCATGTAAGTGTAAAATGAGTAAAGGACCAGACTCACTAGTTCACTTGTGCATGATATGATGAAAGAAAGGAAGCGAGTATCTGTTTTAACCCGAGGATGTGATGATGTCTTTGATCCATGTACAGAGGTGGATAAAGAGGCCAACATTTTCAAGTTTGCTGACTAGTGTCTGAAATTAAAGTCTTTAAAGTAGAATACTTCTTTGCACAGCTATTTTTTTTACCCCAAGGAATGCAATACTCAGAGAAATTTAAAAAAAAAAAGAAAAAGTAACTACAACCTCGGACTCTACAGGACTCAGTTAGCATGATAGCAATATTTTTATGGCAGTTCATTTAGAAAAAGGCGGCTCAAGCATGTTTGAAAGCATTGCCTGCAGAAAAAAGAATCTCAGAAAGAGTAAAGAAGCACTTAACTTTCCAGAGTTTTATTTGAATAAACAACAAGACTTCTGCAACAGTCATTTAAAAGCAGAGATGTTAAGCAGACTGCACAGAACCAGGTCTGGTGAACACTGAAAACAGTGTCATGTTGCAGACTCAAGCCAAAAAGAAAATTATTTTCAATATTTTACAATACAATACATTGGATGTACCACCATAAGGCACATGCTTGTGTTATTATATTATAAAAAAGAAAGTTTGTGTGAAACAAGATAAGTAGAACATGTTGCAGTATAATACCTTGGAGGTTAGTAGAATATACTTTCTTTAGTTTTAAGTATAAACACTGAGGATATCTGACAAAGTAAGAAGTAATAATCTCTCCAGTCACTATTACTGTCTGCAGCACAGTTCAGAGAATCCCCAAAAGTTTAATTCCTGTGCTCTTGCAATCTCTATCGATAATCAATAGAGAGGGTGAACACAGGGATATTGACCAACAGCTTCTTACAAAAACTATATGTTTAGAGTTTGGGAAATGTTTTACTCCTGTCAATAATAACTGCTGGGCTTTAAAAGTGCTCAGATAGTTATTAAAAGTGGATCAATAACTGGTAATGATAAGATATTAATTAATCTGCACCGCCTACGGATCAGGATGAGATCTCATATGTAACTAGTTACGGCCGAGGTGGCTGAGCGCCAAAAAAAGAAAAGCAGTTCTTATGTGTTTGTGGTGGCTGTGTGCTGTAAACAGCAGAAAAAGAAAAGAAAAAGAATAAACTCCAGCAGCTTCAACTGCTCTACTGATTCCCATACAGGAGTACGGATGTGAAGCTAGATTCAGCACAAAAAAGTGGCACGTGGGCTTCCTCAGTGCTGAGGAAACACGTCCACCTGGCTGGGCAGCATGGATGTACAACAATGCAACAGTGAAAACTTGCAAGTAATAGATATACTAATGGAACGCCAGCTGCGACACCACTCTGGGAAGCAATCAAGAGTGTTGTTATTTCCAGGGAGACCCATGTTGGTCCTAGGAATGAACAAAATAGCTCAATGTTTGCACTCCACCTGTAATCCAGCTGCGAGTGGCATCTTTGTTCTTTCTCTCTGTGTCGTGGAAGGTAAACGGATGCAGTATCGATGCCATCCCATCTTTTCAGGGTGGTTTGATGCTGTCCATGTTTTCAGGGTGTACTTTCTACGTGGTGGGGTGTTGCTGAGTCAGCAGGCCACTCCGTTGAAGTGTCATGACTGGATAACAGATGTGGTTGTCAGTTTTTGCAACCAGAGGGCTTGCTCAGATGATACTGGATGACCAAGGCCCTTGGCTGGTGGGTTTTTGGGATTTGGTTTTAAGCTGAGGAAGTTGCAACCTTTGCAGCATGTAGGTTCAGGGCAGATTTGTTGGTATTTATAGTGCAGCACGAGCTGCTGCACATCAGCAGGTATCCTCTCTGCCTTTTGAGGTGCAGACCCAATGAGAGTGTAGCAGCTTTTAGTTGCTCAGGTTCTAGCCAGCACACCACACTGAATATATGAATTCAGGTATTTGGTAGTACTTCCAGTAGGCCTGGATGTGGTTGTGGCTGTTCGTCACAGCACCAGTGCCAGTGCCATACTGCATAAAAAAGAGGGACAAAGATCAATGGTGCACTGCAAAAGCTGATTTCTAAGAATCAGTACTAGATTTAAGAATACTGTAACCCTACATTCCTAAATCTAGTCAAAATGTCTTATATTAAGGAAAAAGGAAAAAAAAATCTGCCAATGGGGTAAGAAAAAACGCTTGGCTAGAATTCTTAAATGAGATATATGCTTTCAAAACAAGACCATTTGTCTTCAAACAAGTATTTTTTTACTTTCTTAGAAATCAGAGGTTTTTGCAGTGTGCAGCACAGGTGTGTCCGTTTGTCTCTCATCGGTGCTGTTCCCTCAAGCCTCTGTGTCACATGTCATCCTGCAGCTTAGCAAAACCACATTCTGCCACCACAGAGAGGCTACGTCACTTTTACGGTTGGCTCACACTGCATTTCGGCTGTCTCAGACAAAAGTTGTGAAGTCGTGGGAAAAAATGGTCGTTGTAGCTCAAAAAACTGTGGTCGTAGATCTCACAATGAGACAGGAACAAGTACAGAAACCATCTTGCAACCAAATACTGGCTGGTACAGATATCAAGTAGTGTCAGAAGCTTGCACGAATTGTCACAATATGACAGCTTGTTGCTGCCTCTACAATCTCTGTCAGCTAACCAACCAATAGCAATGCACCCTGAAATAACGTAATTATTAGCATTAATGATCACTTGCAGACTGAAGCTTTTTCGAGAAGTAGGTTTTGTTGCAGTTCCTCCACTGACCACTAGGTCCTGGCTGCAAAACAGAGCAAATCTACATTGACTCCCATCTTAAAAGTGACAACTCTGCAGCAGAATTAAACGTATTTACAGCCTGGTACAAAAATTGGTGAAAATGGTCTCTACAGTTACATTTTATATCCATGACAACTGTATGGGAATTAATTTTTTCATAACACATAAGATAAATTTTTATTAAGCAATATAGCTGACCAATCAGATACCTGGATTCGTCTGCCATGCTTTAATGAGAGCTAGCAATTGGCTCTACTGTTGGCTTTGATAGCTCTAGCCATTTCTTTAGAACATGGCGCTGTGCAGTTCGAGAAAAAACGGGCTTCAAAAGCTCTATGTAGAAACCAATGGGTGACTTCACTTCTTGTTCATCCATAGTTATTTAAAAATGTCTACACTGGTCTATGCAGCATAGTAGCCTAGCAACAACAGTGCCAAATAAAATGGAGAAACAGGAAGCAAAATATGCAACTCAAATACAGAAGAAAGAGAATTATTTATTTTCGCCAACACCCCTACAACAGCGCTGACCTTTGAGTCTTCAGTGCAATAGCACATTAGCAGCACCTGCTAATGAAAAGGTGATGCAATGACGCTGCATTTACAGCTTGGAAAACACTTGGATTGACTTCTGTCATAGTCACAATTCAATGTATGCTCAATCTCACAGAGTAACATGCTGTAAATGAATAATTTACAGCAATCTTATAGGACTGTGAGAATACTGTAGGAACCAGCCATTACACCTGGCTATAAATTAATTAACACTGCAAACCTTGCTGTCATTTGTTGGTTTCTTTCCCTCAAAACCATGCGCTAAGACTTTGTCTTTAGTGTTCGGCTCGTCTTTGTGTTATTACACTCTATGGCCCAACGTACCTAATGCCTATACTATTTTGGTACGCAAAAGTCATCACAGCTTGTGTTTTGTGTTTTAACATTAATGCTAATTAATGTAATTAGGTCAGGCTTTTGCTGGTGGTGCTTGGCAACAATGTTTCAACTAAAGCAATTTTTTCCAAACACAGCAGGAGACAGCTGATGGGATTTTAAACGTCCAACATCTTAGCAACTACCTAAACTAAGCACTGCACTGTTGATGTCAACATCAGAGTCAGTTTTTATCTTCTTTGTATTTATACAATTTAAAGCACATTATAACATTACAGACATTCAGGTTCAGTGTTGCAATTTGCTTTTACTTCCATTCTATCAAAGTCAAAAATCCTTGCAGTCCATTATGTCTTGTATATTTACTAAAACACTGCTAAAAAGATGGTCTAGTCTTTTATACATGTGGAGGCGTGCAACAAATTGTGAGGAGGTTAATAATTTCCCATAAAATAAGAGCTTTAATTGGTGAGAAAAGTGGATTTGTTGCTTTCATCTCTATTCACCATATAATCATTCTGTTCCCCCACCTTCACAGACTATTTTTACCTTTTTGTCCACCATGTTGAAATGCCATAAAAATTTATACAAGCACCCTGCAACGTTTGAAATATCCTCATACCCTTGCTGGTTTAAATAAATGTGCCTCAGTGTGTGTGTGTGTGTGAGGGAGACTGTGTGGCTGTGTTTCACCCAAGTATTGGCAAGGTTAAAGCCTTTTCTTGAGTGATTAAGTCAGCAGCCATAGATGGGTCATTAGTCACTCCTGTTCTCGATCAGGTTTCCCACAGCGATTAATCAAACCCTGTCAAGCTGCCCTGACCTGCGAGAGTGTTTCCTCACATTGGCCAGTTTGCCCTCCGTCCACATGAGTGGACTTTAAAAAAGGTTCACGGCCTTCGTGTTTGTGTACCAAGTCAATGTGAAGCATTAACTAAAAGACTTTATCACTAACTGATGATGCAGATCAAAAAGAAGCTATCGATTTCTGCTCCAGTTTGATAAATCATACATGGTCCTGTCTCGTGAACTACAGGCACTCTGATCAGATTGGAATCTGATTCTGCCCACTTGCATAATGGCTTATCCTCATCTGAGGTCATTTTTAAGATCAAATGAACTGCAGGGAGTTCTCGGTCAGCCTTCAGTCTTCAGTTTGTTTTTTTTCATCACTGCTCCTATAAGTCAGTGTGATAGCATGCTAACTTAATTCCAACTCTTACATTTTATTGAAAAGCCAGGTTAATGTCAACATCGGTTTTACTGCTTTTCACTCCCTTGGGCCTTTTAATATGAGTCTTAGGAGGGAAGCAGTTTAGAAAGAGGAAAAACTTTTTGCTGGTCAAGTTTTTTTTTTTTTTTTTTTGCCTTTTCTTATTTTTATTACTTTCTTTTTTTTAACATATTGCTACAAGACAATAATTAGCTTTGTCACTTTAATCCGCACATCACACTGATTGCCAAACACTCAACTCTCTTGCATGAGATGATGGCTTTTTCCAATTACCTGGTTGTCCAGCAGCCATGCTTCCTTTGTTGCTTTGTTTGTGCATTTTTTTTGTAAAGAATCATTTGGCATGAAGCAGTTCCCCATCTCAGTTTACTTTAGATGAACTGGTAACTTGATTTGCCCTCCCAGAGGCGGTGTGTGGTTTCCAAGAAATTATAGATTGAGTTATTACAGCTTTAGGCTCACAGTAAACAGACAAATAGGAATATATTGGCTTCAGTTATGACTGTTTTTACTGGGATAATTGTCTACATGGCTGAAATAAACACTTCCACTGTTTTCTCTTCTTTTTTTTTAAAAGAAACCGTTCATTCTATCATTTTTCAATTTATGTCTTGATACTAAATTTAGAAGGCCCATCTTTTCTGGATCTGTCCTGTCAGTTTCCTGCCATGCCATGTTTTACTGAGTCCAGCTAGGATACTCAAGGAGACATCAAAGCAAGAGGTGTGGCCTCGCAAATCCCCTCAGTGAGCAGCCCTGAGCCATGGCTAATATCAGGCAAAATCCATCCTCTGCTGTCCCAGAAGACACGAGGCCAAGGATGAAGGGACTGACTGATGAGAGAAAATACATGTTTGCTCTGTCAGTTGAATATGTCAACAGGCTTCTGGCTTACTTACTGCATCCACCATACCACCAGATAGCTAATTCACAGCAATTACCAGTAACATCAGAGAGCTTGGTCCTTGCTGGATATCTGCTGAGGCTAAACACAAATGGCACGTTTATGAATCTGTCATAAAACTGAGAATAGAAAGGAATATTGTAATCAACCTTTTAATTTAAGCCAATATTTCCACATTTCTTATGATTCACCATTTCTCTCTTTTCAGTCATTATCTTCCTGACACTGAAAATGCGTGCTAATAAATGTCAATTACTGCAATTTTCTTATTTCTGCTTTATTCCTCATAAAGCAGTGGTTTAATGATTTAAGGAAGGGGAGACAAAACAAACTCATAACGTCTTCATGAAGTCTTCTGAACTAATGAATGGGTAAAAAGAAATTCCCAGCTTTGTGATGACAGTCAACAGTGAATCTCCAATTACGATCATCCATGGCTCGCAATGAGAGGACAATAACTAATAGCGAGCTGTCAGCGCTCCGTGGCACGATGGGATAATAACACCAAGAGCTCATCAAGAGGATATGCATCAATGTTGAAGCACATGTCGTTTTCTATTCTTTCTGTGCATCTCTCACTTTCTCTTTGCCTTCTCAGTCAGTGTGAAACAAGCAGGCTTCCCATGCGTCTAATTGATTCATTAGCACATTTGTTTAATTACTAGGATAATAAATGTTAAATCAAAGACGGAGGGAGCCGTTGGTGAGGAAGCTGAATGAGTTGTTACTTTGATTACTCCACACTGAAGTGGAACAGATACTTATTTTGTACGCTGTTTGCACCAAGCAGTGGAGAGGCAGAGGTAACAACATGTCGCTGAACTAACTGCACACTCCGTCTCCAGCAGCAAAGTGTCACTGCAGAGAGTTGAGTCATGGTGCAGTTTTGAGGATTGGCTCTCTTTTTTTTTTTCCAACAGATTTGAAAACCAAATATTAAATCAGTGGTTCCAAATTGGAAAATTCTTTTAATTTGTTCTGCATTTAGTATCGGCACGGAGTCAGAGGGGAAGTGGCAATATTGAGTAAATTACTAATATTGAGCCAAATTCCCTCAGGAATTAGGCAAATGCAGAAATAATATGGTACAACTAATTGATTACCATTAAGCAGGAGTCCCAAAAAGAAAGAAGAGAGAAGCTCTGCAGTGATTTTATGTATTTTGAGCAGTAGCTTTACAAAATAATAATATGGAGTCATTGTTTTGAGTCAGTAAAAACTGAGTGAACAAAGTCCAAACATTATTTCTTATCTGTCACTATTTATTATTCAAGTTGAATTTGTACACCTAACAGTAACTCAAGAAATTAGAGTGGCTGGACTCTCCATTAGAGAAAAGGAGAAAAATTTAATTAATCTAGTAAGACTTGAGTTGAGTCGCTGATCCTTCACATCGAGAGGAGCCAGTTGAGGTGGTTTGATGACTCCTGCAGGAGGTCTTTTGGCATGTCTAATCTGGAGGAGTTCGCGGGGGTATGGAGTTAGAACAGTCTCAATAGTCATAAATGTGCAGGACAAGATACACTTGTATTTCTGATTCACACACAAATATAACTTGATTTACAAATGGCCTCTGGTCTGTGGACTTTGCTGCATTTGTATGTGAATTTTGAGACTCCTTTGATGTGCCTCAACTCACAAATGCATTTTTTTTAAACATGGAATGATCTGCAACCAATCAGATAGCGTCCTTTTTTCAGCCAGTCATAAGAATGAATCCCATGTGGGAAATGATTTACTCATAAGCCAATAACATTAAACCATTCAAACAGCTCTATCCCACACCGTACAATGGCCGATATCAGCCATAAGACAGTTCATCGGCCCAGTAATTATAACATCTGATAAACACCGGCCGAAGAGCTGGTTCTTTGTGATTATTTTCCCAGATCATCAAACCTGTGGGGTCGGAGTTGGGTCGGCCCACTGCCGTAGGCACACCAGACAGCACACATACGTACATTTTGCACAGGCTGGCCAGATAAAGTTTTATTGGCCAAAGGGCACATGGAGAGTGTTTGATTGTTGGCAAAATATCTCCCAGATGTCAGTCCAAAGTACAAGAATGGTGATGTTTCAACAATAGTCTGCTAGTGCAACAGCTTTAGCTCAACAGGTGGGGTAGCTGGAGCAGCTTAAGCTCCACAGGTTCAGTAACAGTCTTTCTCCCGTAACTAGTGGGTTTGATTCCAGCTTTGCCTTTGTTTTTATACAAACTTTAGTTTATAAACATCGGTCCATGGTATTCTTGCTAAAAAACAAACAAACAAAAAAAAGCGATTCTTATATACAGTCACTGGGCACAACAGAGGAGTCTCAAAATTCACAAACAAATGCAGCAAAGTCCACAGACCAGAAGCCATTTGTAAATCAAATTATATTTGTGTGTGAATCAGAAATACACAAATGAATCTTGTCCAGCACATTTGTGAATCGTGTCCTTCGCATTTATGACTATTGAGACTGTTCTAACTCCATGTGGGCCCATGACATGCTGGAGAGATTACATCTCTTGTCTGGCCAGGGAACACCTTGGTAGTCTGCTGGAAGCGCAGGAGGACCTGCCAGTTATAGTTAAATCCTTCATAATATTTCTCAGTGGTCAGGGCCTAGTTCGTCCACAAATAATGCATGATAAATATGTATTTTTCATTTCGTCTTTAATTTACAGGTATTGAGGTATCACTAACAAATTAAGTGTGCAGGCTGAGTAATATGTCTACTTGTTTAAAAGTCCTGTTAAAATTTACCTAGAAATGACACGTAGTAGTTGTGAAATATTTTGACATCACATCAATTGAGATTGAGCTAAATCAAGTTGAAGGTTAAATCACAGGCAGTAACAAGTGGGCCGTTTCTGACAAACAATTTTAATTCAGCAGCAAAAGCCTCACTAGATGGTTTGAGACAAAGAAACAAAATCACTCAAATCCCAGCAGGCCTTGCAGGGTTTATAATTTTATAAGCAGGTGTAAAAGTGATGTCACTGGCCTCTCATTGGGCATTGACCCCAAAAGTCCAGCAGGGGTCCCCATTGGTGGAGCTGTTGCATGACAGCGTAACATGTGGTTATTTTTTTCATGTATTTGTATTTGATGGATGAACAGATGTGTGCTGTGGCTCATTCCTTCTCTGTTGCTCTACAGCGCCACATCCACATGAAGACGATAGCTTTGTATATTCTCTCTATTTAAAATTTGGATGTTTCCCTTTCTTGAAAATCTTGTGTTCACTGCTACAGCCAATCATGTATGACTTCCACCTTTTTCATTTTTAAGTGACATAAAAATTGAAAAAGGGCCTCCATATTTTGAAAAAAGACTGAGAGGATCCTTTAAGTGTAAATTAGATCTTTTGTAAATCAAAGAAATACATAACATCATTGATCCATTGAGACGAGGATGTGAAGTTTGTTGTTTCCATTTGAAAAGGATCAAACGCAGGAGTGTAGTGAAGGGTATAACTACATAAGCTTTGGTTGGTAAGATGGTCCCCCTTTTAAAAAGGGGGACCGGAGGGTGTGTTCCAACTATTGAGGGATCACACTCCTCAGCCTCCTGGTGAAAGTCTATTTCACGGTGCTGGAGAGGAGAGTCCGGCTGATAGTCGAACCTCAGATCCAGGAGGAACAATGCGGTTTTCGTCCTGGCTGTGGAACACTGGGCCAGCTCTATACCCTCCACAGGGTGCACGAGGATTCATGGGAGTTTGCCCAACCAGTCCACATGTGTTTTGTGGACTTGACTCTCCACGTTGTCCCTCATCGCATTCTGTGGGAGGTGATCCGGGAGTATGGGGTCGGCGGCCCTCTACTAAGGGCTGTGTAGTCCCTGTACAACTGGAGCAGGAGCATTGGTTCACATTGCCGGCAGTAAGTCAGACCTGTTCCCAGTCATGTTGGACTCCAGCAGGGCTGCCCTTTGTCACTGGTTCTGTTCATTATTTTTATGGACAGAATTTCTAGGTGCAGCCGGGGGCCGGAGGGGGTCCAGTTCGGGAACAACTGGATAATGTGGTCTTGTTGGCTCCCTCGAGCCAGGACCTCCAGCGTGCGCTGGGGCGGTTGGTGGCCAAGTGTGAAGCAGCTGGGATGAGAATCAGCACCTCTAAGTCCGAGGCCATGGTTCTCGACTGGAAAAAATCAAATCAAACTTTATTTATAAAGCGCTTTACATAATAAAAACAATGTATATATATATTGCAAAAGAAGAAAATAATAATAAAAACACATAAAAGCCATCACACACCAAAAATATACCAATTGTTTGCATTATTCTGTGATACATTTGTCATCATTATGTTTCATAGATCAGTTATAGCCATAGACTGCACATCATCTTTCTGATTAATAAACATAGAAACAATCTGGGTAAATGGAGGTTACAGTTGTAGAAAAGAACACATCCAGAGATGAGGGGGACAGGGGAATGTGGTAGTGGATGATGTGATAACTGGTCTCTGTCGCTGAAAATGTCCTTGAAAATTATTTCAGGGAAAGACTGGGAACCCTGCAGATAACAGCTCTGCCTTGGTAAATTTAAACTCCTCCTCTGTAAAACTAACCTACAATATTATTTTCCCATAGAACGCAGAAGAACAACCAACCACTTCCTTTTATAGGAGCTAACTAATCTTTCCATTCTCTTCACAGTTGATATTGGAATTTTATGAATTGAATGGCCACATCAACCCAATAACCCACTGTAGGAATGGAGCTGGAGATCAAGAGGTCTCATTACTTCCACTTATCTGGGTTCGACTTATGAAAACAACAGCCTTAGCAGAGACCCATACCTCCCCCTTCTTAAACTTTGAATTTCAAGTGATTGCAATACATATTGTAGTACATTTGACAATGCTTTCTCTCCCAACAGGACCCTGACTCAACATTTTTAATAACTTACTTGAAAATGTTCAGCTGTCCTATCTCACTGTATTTTCATGCATCCTGTTCTCCCCACAGTGTCTTCTATCTTCACTGTACCAAATATCAAGCTGCAGACAGAGAGTGGGGACAGCATACAGGTGTGTGCACGAAAGAACAGTCATGGAAAGGCTTCCTCCGGTAGCAAGCACTAATTTGAGGCAGCATCCTGCACATGACTTTCTGACAGGTATGTGGTCATTGTTATTCAAGAGGCGCACATAAATGGTATGCTTGTTCTTATTATTTAAAGAAAAAAGACAAAATAACATATAGAACCCAACATAAAGTAAAACTTGATAATCAGGATGAGCAGTTGAAATGAAAAAACAAGTAACTGCCCCGGTTACTTAGGATTAGTGACCTCATGTTGAAGTCTTTGTGTTGAGTCTCTGAGTCTGCATTCACTTCAACAGTTTAAGCAAAGTAAAATGTTAAGTGTGTACTTTTTTTAACGTGATCTACTTTTTAAAAAAATGATTTTATTTCTTAAAGCATTGACATTTACAGATAGTCCTGTCCAAGAAGGCAGAAGCAACAGAATCCACATTCAAGTCATTTCATACAACGTACAAATACAATGAAAACTCCACATGCAATACAGAACAATAAATAAATAAAATTGTCAGATTATGTCTAAAAACAGTAGCAAGTCAGTAATTTCATCTTCAGATCCTTCAGAATGTAATTATTTATTTCAATTGATTCAAGGAGAGAAGATCTTGGGTTTTACTCTTGGGCCCCACCACTATTTTGTAGCAAAACGGCTAAAATAACATACCCAAATTAAAATGACTGTAACTTATGAATCACTTGGACTACATGGATGAATGAAGTCTTCCCAGAAAACTCTCTGTAGTTTCTTGTGAAACTGTCAGAAACACTCTAGGTGATTCAGAGACAGAGAAATGTAACTTTGAAGTCGGTAAAAAATGCACAATTTTTGTCCGTCTGAAATAAAAAATTATGTTGACAATGAATAAC
>JBAMYA010087580.1:0-22269 GCA_037176975.1 Arrhamphus sclerolepis | reverse complement strand
TGTATATATGTGTATACATATGTATGTATGTGTATATATATATATATATGAACAATTTGTCTCCAGTGGTGCTAATAGAATCAATAATTGCTTGTCTAATATTCAAAGTTCTATCTTGAAAAGGAAAGCAAAGTCGTTTCAGGCCTTGGTGGCTAGATTTTCAGGGCACAGAAATATTAGATTCTGTAAAAGTATCAAACAAGTCATGTGTATTATGTTAGAAAAGAACTCTCTTGCACCTTCCTGTACTAAATTATAAATATAAAGTACCTTCACCTTGACCTCAGAGGGTGCAGTAGCATCAATTACATTTGAAAGCTTCAAATTGAAAAGTTCTGCAAGCTAATTAACTGAAATCATTGAGATAGCAGGTGTGGAAGAATTCTGAGTTGTTACTACTTAAGTGATATTTCCAATTACACTGTTTGCTATTCTGCAAAGCTCTCTGAGTCTTTGTTTGTGCACCTACATTTCAAGAACATGGGACATCTTTTGAGGACAGCAATGTACATATTTTAGACAAAGAAGACAGATGGAAGATGTATGCAAGGGTTGAACCTGCTTAGCATTTGCACCTGTCAAACTTCCGATGGTGCCACTGGGCTGACTGCAGGGTCTTCAGCATCCCAGGATGATGCTGCCTCCTATAGCCAGCCTTGGGTCTTTCCCCCAGTCCTTGTTTTACCTACAGAGACAAAGTCAGAAACGTCTTTGCTCTGCCTTCTCTGCTAGATCTTTGAGCCCTTTGTGCTCGAGATCCATAACAGCTTCCGAAGCTGCTAGCTGTACGTTCCCATGTGTAAGTAACTACCTGGAAGGTAGTAGCTTGGGATCACATGGCTGCCATTTTGTTTTTTTGCAGTCTTTCTCTCAAAGGCAACCTCCATCCCTCCCTCTCATGGTAGGTTAAACAATCAATTCCACAATGACAGTTCTTATTGTAGTAGACTATAGTTTGACACTGGAGTGACATTTGGCAGCCATGGTTTCTTAAGGGGACTTTAACTCCCAGTCTTGGTCAGTTGTCATCCTCCATTCTTCTCCAAGAGAATGGAAATACCACTCCCTTTTTGCTCCTGTGGGGATCTTTGCCCTATTGCTGGATAAACTAGATCTACGGCTGTGATGTTGCTGACCTAGCCTTGTTTACCTCCAGCATGCTTCATACCAGGAATTCGGCCAGTTTCCACACTACCTGGTCATGGTGCCATCTGTGCCCATGACAGTTTGTATCTAGAATTTTGCTGCAAGGTGGAGTTCAAGGAGCTGGCAGGAGAGGAGGGTTGGCTGTACTCCTCTGCATCAAAACCAGAGGTGGAAGTTCCAAGGGGAAGATTATCAATCTGTGCATAGGAGTCCCAATCATTGTATGTGAGAAGGATGGGTCCCAACTCACACTTCAAAACTATTTATTTTGACCCTTCACATTTACCATGTACACATATTGCAATGTCCAGCTGGATATGTTGAAAGGATGGACAAGGAGGTGCTCAACAAACAGTTGCTTTATTGTACTGTTGGCTGTAGCTATACTGATACAGCAACTGTAAAAAAAAAAGCTAACAACCACAGCTCTAACTGTGTTTAACCTCAGTAGTTCAATACAAATTGTACAATCTCTTAGGGCATTTTGTTCTGTTTCATTGCGTGCAACCTGATTCACTAAGACATGCCTCCCAGCTGCCAAAGTGTACAACTACAGCACTTGTCACATTGTTTTCTATGTGGAGTTAGCTGGATGCTAACTACAAGATGAAATGATCTAACATATATCATCACTACGAATGTCATGGCAGAGCCAGTGAAGAAAGTGAACAGTGTTATGTCACAAAAGACAAGTAAAAAAAAAATCACACAAGCTACTGTACACAAGTCAATACTGGACTGCTGGTGTGAGCTGAGTGAAACAGGGGGCTACCTCAGATGGTGCCCTAGCCTTGGTGCTATTAGTCATTTTTATTTCTTGCTATTTGAGTTTGGTTTATATTAGGCTGTATTGCTAAAGTTCTTTGTTTGCTCACTGGTTCATAGTTTATTTTGTAAAAGAAGCTAGGAGATGAGGTAATGTGCCTGGCTTCGATTGCAACAATATTTACAACAGTGGTAACACACATTTCCGCTTCTCAACAAGACAGCAAGCTCAAGAGCACAATCTTAAATAGTGTTTTTAAAAACAGGCTGATGCATATACGTCTGTTTGCCTTGTTAGTCCTAAATCACCACTGACATCACATAGGATACCTCCTACATTTTCATTTTTTAGGAAACCAAATGGTCTTTTCCTTTTTGGATGCCTTGGATCATTTTATGGTTACTGGTCCCAGAACTGCAACCCAGTTCTGTCCAGATGTATCAGCTTGATAATCAACTTGTGTTGCAGGTGAATGGTGGCCTGATTTATTTCATGTGTTCCATTCTACTTCAGCTCTGTGTGAGCTTGAACTGTGGAGTTATGGACAGACGGGTGAATCTCTTAGCTTCTTCTGTCTATCCCTGACCCTGATGGATTTCAGTGGGAGGCTCAAAATGATTCGGCATTTACAATGAATCCAAAACCGAAAAAAACAAAACAAATATATATATATTTGGAAAAAAAACAGATGTAATACATTTATTCAGGATATTTGTTTTCCCAACATTTTCCCCAAATGTTTTAGTGTTCTGCAAAAGAAAATACAATTGCTGAACATGAGATCACTCCCACAGCTGAACCTAAACAGCATATGGTATATAGTATCATGAGCCCCTGTTCTGAAATGTTTCAGATGATTGGATATCTCTTGAGTATTTAAATCCAGATGAGATGACTGATATTTGCAGCTGTCACAGAAGCCACACTGACATGCCTTTTTGGCTCAGACCAGGGTTGCAACTATTTGTAAAAGCAAAGATTTGGTAAATAAGTGCAGTGAAGCGTTGAGGATAAATTGTTCCTAGACTCCAAATTCATTTATCTTCTTAGCCACTCATTTTGTTTTATTCTTTATTCACTTTAACAAAAAATAATAATAATAAATTGTGCACTTTCACAACATCTGTTGAACTGACCATGGTCTTGCCTTAACAACCAATCATCATTATTTAAGTCTGGAATCTAATATATGTGTTTTAATATGTTTAAAGATTTTTTTTTTTTCATCACTATGGAAACAGGTGACTTTGAGAGACTCAGATTCAGATATTTAATCCTAGCCTTTAACTGAAACATACTTTAAGTGATTGCACATTTTGTCAAGTAAACAACTATAATGGGCCTTGACTGATTCCTTTCATAAGATTTTGACCTCAGCCTGTGTAAAGCATTTGAAATGACACACCCCCTGAAAAGCTTCTAATCATGTTTGCCACATTAGAGAAGACAGTCATGTCTGCCACTCACTCCAGTATTGTGACTGTTATTCCTAAGACATTTACTCTAATTTATTCTGTCTAATTTATTTAACGGTCTGCACACCGGGTTTCTCCATGGCACCACATGTCGTTTCCACTAAGTCTGGAAGATAACTTCATTGTCCAGTATTTGTTCAGTTACAGAAGTACAGATTTAATTGGTTCTCAAATTCCGACATGTAATGAACCTTTTCATTCAATCTATTAATTCTATCCTGCAAATATTATGCTTATTATGACTTGTACTTGCAAACCTGTCATTGTGATATTAAATAATGATGCTCTGGTTTAAGCAAAGTAAGCACTGTTAGTACATATGATGATGTGTTAGTTGGTGAGTTAGCTAGACTCCAAATGATGTTGTAAATGTGTCATAAGGGTTATGTTGGTACTTGACAATTTTACACAACAGTTTTTACAAGGGATATAATTGCACAAACGCACTGAGCAAGTTGGGACTGGCTGTGAAACAAGCAACTTCAGGTAAAAGTGGAATCTAAATGTTTTAATGCATTCTTTTGACATACTAGAGTTAATTATTTTCTTCTTTAGTTTGTTTTTTTACAATCTTTTTGCAGATGGGGCATCTTTTTGTAGCACTCTATAGAATGAAAATACAATCAATACCTGTCAATAGTCACACCCGTGTGTGTGCGTGGCGAGCCAGAGAGTATTGTTGGATGTGCTGTGTTCACAGGTTCCGGTTGGCAATGGTAAAAAGGTTTCCTTATAGCTGCCCACTAGAAAAGAGCAATCTGACACAGCTAACCATTGTGTGGCGTGCAGTGTTGATGTCTGGCCTTCTAGGTGCACTGCCGTGCTGCGACCGAGCCACTACGAACCATTGTGGAACATTCATCAGAGTTGCAACTTACATTTGCCTTCTTTTAAGTTAAGTGCAGTTTGTGTATTGTGCTTGTTACGAGCCTGTAGTAGACCTATGCAAGTGCAGTGTCTGCCGATCATTGTTTCTACTTCATTTAGCATCAAGGACACCATGCCAGCACCCTGCCCAATACCAATATGCCCGGCTGCTGTGGGGATATAAACAAAGCCTGCTAGTTCATCTTGGAGGTACGGTTTATAGTCGCCCTCTGCCAAGTTAAGTGCTGCTTTTGAATCAGACGAGACTGCGCCAGGGCAATTGCATTGATTCTCACTATAATTTGCAAGCGCTAAGTCTGGACTCTTTGACACCAGTTCCTGTATATTTTAAAGCATTCTCAGGCATCATACTTCACTCTGTGTGCCATATCGTGGGGACTTATTCCTGTGTGATGCTTGGATGGATTTTAGTATTATCTTGCCTTCATATTGTTTGACTAGGCATCTTCCCACTTGTGTGCATTAATTGCCTATAGAGTTCACAGAGCTGTGTTTGAGTTGAATTCAGCGCCCTGCAACCCCATTAGTCTTTCTTTTTCCCCCTCCTTGCCAGTGAGTGACCGGTATTGCCCTGCCTGGTATCTACCTGAGGTTTTTCCACCCCCTGGCTGTCAATCATGGTCTTGGACCTACTTCTCTATCGTCGGTGTGCAACTGGCTCCAGGCTGCCTACACTGGATTGTGGACATTGCTTTCAGGCCTCATAAATGGAGTATTTTACAGACAGAAGAAGTGACTGTTATTTAAATAAAAGTATTTATCTCTTTTTAACCCCTATGATTCTGGAGTGTTAGTGGTGATCATGTCTCCCCAGAACAATCACTATTGACAGCGATGTCCTGGTTACACTTGCATGGAGGAAGGAACTTGCACTTCCACATACTTTTTGGTCTTCCATTACTCACTCCCACTTTTTTCTTCTTCCCCATCTATTTGTTTTTGTTTGTTTTTTTTGTTTGTTTTGTTTTTTTGACTTCTCTAATTTCTACCCGTATCTATTCCGACATTACTTTGAAGAGTGGTAAATCCAGGAAAAAAGACACCTCTCTTAGCCAGATGGAAAACAGTTGTGGAAGATCACGGTCAACGTCTATGTTCTCTTGAACAGATGACCTGAATCCGAGAGCTAATGGCTAAGGTTGTTGACCTCGAAAGCCAGAGAAGGAGGCAAAATCTTTGCATCCTTGGCCTGCCAGAGTCAGTCGAAGGTATGCGCCCCACAGAATTCTTCTCTGGTCTCTGAGGTGTTTGGCCAAGATATATTCCCTTCTCCACCTGAAAGCAACCATGCTCACCACTCACTAGCAGCCAAGCAGATCCTGGGATAGAGATCACATCCAGTGATTCTATGGCTCCAGTGCTTTAAACTGAAGGAGCCTCTGATCCGTCAGGCCTGACGTAGAGGGAAGCTGGTTTTCCAAAGCCAGCAGAGGAGGATTACTGCCCAGAGGTTCTGAGCAAGTGAGCTGAATATAATGAATCAACATCAGCTGCAGTGTTTTGAAGCAGCTGCAGTTGTGAGAGTAGTGTCTAGCTCATCCCAAAATAAAGTGCATTACAATAATGTAAACAAGTTGTGATGAAAGCATGGATTAAAATCTCAAAACAAGGCCAAGAAGGAAAGAAATGGCTTGACTTTGGCATGTTGTCTGGATGGAAAAAGCTGGACTTTACCACTGATTTAATCTGTGACTCAAGTTTAAGGTCACAGTCCAGTCTGACACCCAGGTTTGTTGCTGTATGTGTCAGGTAAGGGTTCAGAGGACGCAGATCAGCCTAGACTTTAAAGGCATCACTTGGCCTGAACAACATGACCTCAGTCTTCTCAGCATTGAGATATAAGAAATTTGCTGACATCCATGTTTTAATTTCCATGATGCAATCAAGGAGCTTGTTTGATAAAAAGCTGTTTTCTTTAATGGCACGTAAATCTGTGGTTGTCATCAGCATAAAAGTGAAATGACACCAAATTTCCTGAGAATAGCTCCAAGCGGGAGTAAGCAAATGGAAAAGAGAAGAGGTCCGATGATGGAACCTTGTGGTACTCCACATGTAAGCAGAGCAACAGAAGACACAAAGGTTCCAACACAAACATAAAAACCTCTCTCTCCCAAGTATGATTTGAAACAGTCTAAAGTCACCCTGGATACCCACCCAGTTCTCTAGGTGAGACAAAGGATCTGATGATCCACTGTGTTGAAGGCAGCTGTTGGGTCCAACAGAACCACAGCGACACAGTAGCCAGAATCTGTGGCTAAAAAAGATATTAAAAAAACCCTCAACACTCCACCCTGACTCAGTACTGTGATGGATTTTAAAACCAGACTGAAACACCACAAGAATATTGTGTTCACCTAATAATGATTTTAACTGGCAATAAACAATTTTCCCCAGAGTTTTTTGAGAGAAAAGGCAGTTTAGTGTTAGAGCTCATGTTCATATTCTACTTTTAATATGTATACTGAACACAATGTACAGTTGTGGCATTTTACATATGATAAAAAACAATAAACAGAAACACAAATATATAATAGAGAAAAAAAGCTCTAAATGATATATGAGCAAATCTCTCCTGCAAAACACTCCTCTAAATAAGGCTGGAACATTTGATGTTTGTAAGAGGCACTGGAGTGAAGATTTTAGGCACAGAGGAAAGCACAGATTTTGAGAATATTTTCTTAAATAAATCTCTACGCACTTTACTTTAAACCACCATATGTCAGTAAAGATTTAGAACTAAATCAGAATGAAACTTCACCAATGGATTACATAGATTAACTAAATTTTAAAATCACGCAAGACATTTTTTTTTTTTTTTTTACATAATCTCATGTAAATACCTGAATAAATATTGGAGACTGTCCCCTCCACAAGTCTGAACAAATAAACATTTTGGGAGCAAAATAAACCAAAATTTTGAAATGAACCCTATCACACAGTTTCCTCACATTTCACAGAGCAACACTAGATTACAAATACACCTATTACAAATAGTGGACTGTTTAGTCAGTTCAGTATTTGGGAAAAGCTTCCACATGAACTGTGTGATATGATCTTTTCATGTTTTATTCATCAAGTAGTCGTCTTAGAGGTAACTGGTCTTTTTTTCTGATCAGAGGCATAGTTTTCTCAGCTGGACTGAAGTTTAAGCAGCATTCTACATAGATCTGTATTTGGAGCAGAAGATAAGCAATTGAAATTTATTATTATTATTATTATTAGTAGTAGTAGTAGCAGTAGTAGTAGTAGTAGTATTAGTAGTAGTATTATTATTAGTAGTAGTATTATCATTATTATTAGTATTATTATTAAAAACAAACAAAAAAACTTAAAATATCTTGTATTCACAGGCTTCATTTGAAACTGGCAAAGTACTCCTTTATACTGATACATCTCTTAAACCAATATTTGATGAATATCCTGTCTTAAAATGTTTGACCCTCAAATAGGGTATTGTGATTTGATATACAAAAGTACTATACAATACAATTTCACTCACAAACCAGAGAATGAAAACTAAAAATAAATAAATAAATACTAAAAGTTCCATTATATTAGTTAAATGTACTGTATGCAGTACTGCAACGTTTTTATGAATAAAACTGCTATAGTTATTAAGATGCTACATTATATTCATTATACTCATCCTCATGAAAACAGAATATTGTTTTAAATGTGAAATGTGTTTTAAAAGTTTCCAATAATTTCACTGAAAACTACATCTTAAATGTATCAAAGTTATTCTGAGCTACTAGCAACAGTTTTCTAATTACCTCAAGGATAAAACTTCAACTAAAGTTCTCTCTCTTTAGCAACTTCCTGCAACTCAGACAAAGTCCTCCTCTGTAGAGGATCTATTCTTCATAAAAAATTCAAAACAGCTTTCCAGAAAGTTGTAGCCTGCGGGCCTCAACGTTTGTCATTGTAACATTCTGATAACACTGGTCACACTGAATCATATGTCCTTGAGCATCTACAAGAACAAAAGTTTTATTTCATCGATCCATTCAGGCACAAAGAAGAAAAAAATAATAGAATGCATATCCTGGTAGCGCAAACGTTTTGAGTGTCAAGACCAACAATTTGCAGTGTGCCTCATTAAATATTACCTGCGAGATAAGTGAAAGCAGAGGGATGCCTAGCATTTGTTAAAGTAGAGGGCTGAAGGTGTGTGAAAGTAACAATAGACATCCATCCATCCATTATCTGTACCCGCTATTTCATGTGCAGGGTCACAGGGGTAACAATAAACATAGTTAACATAATTATCTGCCATCCAAAAAACAAAATAAGTCATATCAGAGTTGCATGTTACAAAGAGGGGTTATGAGGTATCTAAAATCCAAGTATATGTTTGATATCTTTCTTAATTCCATGTAGTGTGACTGCATTCAGATAATTTCAGTGTTAAGTGATCTATAGCTGATAGGATTATCATTGTGACTGATGACTCTGCTTGAACGTGTGTGTGTGTGTGTGTGTGTGTGTGTGTGTGTGTGTGTTTCAACATTATTTGAAATCTATTTCAGTCAATAAAAAACTAGATTAACTTTTACAGGGCTTTTAATGAAATACTTGGGATTTAAAAATGTCAACCCTAGGGGTTTATTGGAGAATATTACAAGATCATTTAATTTGTAACTTCTTGCCAGACTTTTTAATTTGTAATTTTATCTGCTGAGGTCGATACATGCAATTTTTTTGGCACATTAAAGTGTTAAGCAACAATACAATACAAAACAATATATGAACCTACTCATGCTCACCTGGATCCTCAGATATTCTGAGTACCAAGTCTATCTGCAGCTGAAGGGGAATTTTAAGCCTCTATTTTTCAGTTTGTCACAGCATCATCTATTCAGCACTGTAGTAGTTCCCAACCTGGAACCCCTACCCCCTCCCTTGAGGGGCATAAAGATCCAAAAAGTAGTGCAAGGTTTTAATTCCACTCATCAGCCTGTTTTTATTTATTTATTTATTTATTTTACATGCTTCAACCCTTTCAGGATTTTGGAGATGCCAGAACTTATGAGGTGAGAGCCAGGGTACACTCTGCATAGATCCCCAGTCCATCATAGGATCACGCAGAGGAAAACAAGACAAAAAGCTATGCACAAGTCATGAAAGTCATCCCTGTTCTTGCTCTATGACTGTCAACTTTTAATTTGCAAACAATAAAACATGGAACATGTACTCGATTATGGAATTGTAAGAAATTTACAACCATATACTTGAATCTAGAAGTTTGCATACACTGTATAAAAAGACAACTTTTTTTTTTTTCCTCACTGTCTCGCATTAAATTACATTGAACTTGTCCAGTTTTAGGTCAGCTTGGATTATCAAATTGATTATCAAATGATTTCTATTTGCTAAATGGCAGAATAATTATACTACTAAAAATAATATTTCTACACAATGTGTCTTCCTCATAATGCCATCTATTTTGTGAAGTGCACCACTCCCCCTTAAAAAGAAACAAAACAAACCCACAACATGATGCTGTCAGCCTCATACTGTGCAGTTAGGATGACATTCTCAGGCTTGCAAGCTTCAATCTTTTCCCTCCAAATATATCCAACGGTCACTATGACCAGCAGTTCAATTTTTTTTCATTAGACCACAGGATGTGTATCCAAAAACTAAGACTATGTTCAGACAGCAGCCCAGATCCAGTATGAACAGTATGAACTGCACAAATCAGTTTTTTTTTTTAATCTGATCCAGGCCACTTTCATATGTGGTCCTAAATCCGATTTGTATCTGATATATTGCAATGCGTCTGCTCTGTGAATGGCCAGGTCACATTTATCCGACCTATATGTCATTGAAATGTGAAGAAACGTCAATTCTGCATCTCAGGGGCAGTAGCAGTGGTAAAAACTTGACAGTAAAAAAAACTGACAGTAATGCTACTGACTTTGGTTATAGGGAAACTTTATCAGACCTATTCACACACAGAGATGAGATGCCTCTATATTTACTTCCATGAACATGGTACGTTCCTGCTTGGTCACGTATTACCTCAGGGCCTCATTTGCGCATACAGGTCACTTCAGGGTCATATTCAGTTCACACTCAGAACTGATGGAACTGAACTGATGGAAGGCACTGTCGTGGTTCCACTCATATTTCTCTAATAGAACTCAGTTTGTCACCATCCATGGTTCCCCCTGCTCCTTTTCAAACAAGGCGTCCCTCAAGGCTCTGTGCTTGGTCCCACTCTTTTTACCATCTACCTGCTCCCCCTTTGACAGATCATTTGCCATCATGGTCTCAACTTCCATTGTTATACAGATGATACCCAGCTGTATCTCAGCTCTTCACCATCTGCTCAGCGTCCCCCCTCAGTCTCTGGTCAACTGTCTTTATTCCATAAAAACCTGGATGACTACCAACCTACTCAAACTCAACAGCAACAAGACCGAGCTCATGAGCTCCAGAAGGTTGGGGATCTCCTCATCAGTGTGGATGGCTGCTCCATCTCCCCATCCTCCAAGGTTCGCAACCTGGGAGTTATCCTCGACTCCACACTCTCTTTTCAGTCCCATGTCAAATCTATTGCTTAATCTGCGTTCTTCCATCTCAAAAACATCTCCTGGCTTTGTCCCTCGCTTTCAAAGTCAGTGGCAGAGATGCTCATTCACGCCTTCATTACTTCCCGGTTGGACTATTGTAATGGTGTCCTGTTCGGGGTTTCTAGTAAGACCCTGGACACGCTCCAGTACGTGCAAAACTCAGCTGCAAGGGTTCTCACCAAGCCCTGGCAGCACATCACCCCTACCCTTATCCACCTCCACTGGCTCCTGGTCAAGTTTCGTATAGAGTACAAACTTCTCCTTCTTACTTATAAATCCATCCATTCTCTCCCCCCAATACTTGTCTGACCTCCTTCACCATCATACTCCATCCAGAAGCCTGTCTTTGGATGATGGGCTTCTTTCCATCCCCCGTACCCGTCTGAAAAACTTTGGTAACAGGGCTTTCAGTGTGGCTGCCCCACCCCTCTGGAACTCTCTCCCACCTGCAGCTCCCCCACTCTCAACTGTTTCAAAGCACACCTCAAAACCCACCTCTTCCCTTTGGCCTTCCCTGACTAGCGAAGGTCCTCTACCTATTTCTTTTTTTTGTTGAAAGTAGCCAAATAAAGCACTTGTACCTCAGTTTTATACGATTCTGGTGTGTTGCCCTTTCAACCGCTGCAGTTAGTCAGTTTTGTCCCAGGTAATTTATTTATTTATTTATTTAATCTTCTTCATCTTGGAGTCAGGGTTGTTTCATGTTTGGTTGTGACTGATAATTTGCAGCCATATGAATTATACTACATATTTATTAGATTAGATATTTGATAGATATTTTTTGGCATGTTTAGCATACACGTTTTGTTTTGTTTTGTTTTGTTTTTTTTTTCAAAAAAGTGCAATTTGACAATGTTGTTCAGGTAAGAAAAATGGGACTTCTGACTGAAACACAGGTGCAGACAGTGGCAATATTTAAACACATGATGATGGAAGCAAGGCCAATATCTGAAATCCATTTGTCTAAACCCTCTTGACTTCCATTAGCATCACCAAACCTAAACTCACATTAACTTTTGTAAAAGTTCAGCGAAAAAAAAAAAAAGAGTGAAAATCTGAAGTGTTTTTTTTTCTCTTTTACTTTACTGTAGCAATATCTATCTGCTGAGATTGCAGTGGCAAAAAAAAAAAAAAAAAAAAAAAAAAATCAATATGACTGAGAACAGATGTGAGGGGTTGATCACCTTACGTCGAGCCTTGCTCTCAATCAATGAGTTTGATGTTGGTTCAGTTGCTGGGAACTATTGACTGGTAAGAGATGTAATTGGTCTCATTTGACACTGTAGCAGGTTGGATTCAGAGAGCTGGACTGAGGATGTGTAGTGCAGGATGAGTGGATCATGTGTACACTTGTGCCTCAGGGTGAAGAATGCAATCTTCAACTCGAGTGTAGGAGAGACTCGTAGCACCCACAGACCGCACAATTCTCCTCCATTGTTTTTCTTTCTTTTGTTTATTTTTTCATTATTACTACTTTTATCATTAAACTTTGTAGCAAACTGTTATTTTTTTTTTTTTGTTTTTTTTTAAGTTTTAAGAGGAATAGCTGAGAACAGTATTAACCAGCATGAAAATTCAACCATACAAAGAGGTCGATGCTCATAGATGATGCTCATTACAAGAATTGCAGAACATATTATGTCGCATTGGATCATTATCATTGTTGACTGTTGTGTAACATAAAACAGTGGTATTTTTGTATTTCCAAAGTAAAGTAAAGGCATAGAGCGTTTTTTGGAGCCTTTAAAATGTAGCGATTTTAAAAGCTGTAAGAATGCCGGGCGTTTCATGTGATGGAAAGTCTAGACATCTTCCACTTTTGATGCTCAGTGCAATTTTTGAACTTTTATTATTGTCACATTTTAAGCATGGACAAATACAGGTGTTGCACATTTAGCACTGACTGCAGTAACATTTTACTCTGGAGATTCATTGATTTAGAAAAAATAAATAAATAAATACTGGGTTCGTCCACTATGATTTTTTTTTCAAAAATACAGTCAAATTACTTTCATTGTATAGAAAATGTATTGATATAGAAAGACATACCATCTTTCCTAGATTCAAATTATGTAATTCAGGACATCTGTGATTAAGGATAACTTGGTCAAAAATACATTTTTAATGTTAAAATCACATGTATATCTTTTTTTCTTGTTTCTTTTTTTTTAAATTCCAAGTTAAATGCATCTTGAGTTTAGATTGTGAAGCAAAAGTTAAGATCTTAAACGGAAGTCTTGATTTTTTTATTTCATTTTTTTTCCCTACGTATCAGTCTTTCTAAATGAGTACTCAGTGGCTTCATCTGGAGGGGTCGAGGGCTAAAAATTGGATTCTGAGAGAACAAAGTAATTATTGTAATGATACTGACTAATGGTGGACTAATGCAAATTTGAACCTTTTTCAAACAATTGCCTCTGACTTCAAATGTTTGAATGCTCTTTTTTTTCCTGTGTTTAATTTATCAGATTGCAGTGAATAAGACTGCAAAGTCATGGTGGATTATGAATGAAAAAGTTGAGCTGCAATTAACCTCTGACATCATTGGCTAGACTTTAAAGAAATTATAAACATAATAAACTGCTGAAAGTCATATCCTTTTTCATTTTCAAAGAAAAGCCAAACCAGAATGAAGACATTTAAAGCTCAACTATTTGTATGGGTGATTAGTGAAATTATTCCTGTATCAACCCTCTGTTGTCTTCACATTGTGTATGCATTTCTTTTCCTCCCGGTCAAAAATGACTCGCTCTCACTGAAGGATTAAAAATTAAAGCATTTTCATTTCATTGTAAAGGCTAAATCTATTTTTCATGAAGAAACAACATATCATTCATCAGAAACTATGTGAATATCAGAGCTTTCCCTTTTTAGTGTTCAGAAAAACTGCATTTATTCAGTGGACACCACTCATTTTTATTTCAACAAAGCTGTCATATGTTTTCATCACCAAAGTAGTTTTTTTTTTAAAATCATTTCCTTGGGTACTGTGAACATTTTTTTTTAATCAGGCAGTATTTGTATGGGCCAAGAAAGTATCACAAATGGAAGAAAATGATTTTGAATGCAATTTACTGAAGGTACTTCCAATAGTCGCCAAATGCAAATGACATAAACCAGCGAGGCAATCTGAGAGGTTCACCACGATCTCTACAGAAGAACAAACGAATAACAAAGACCACTCCCTAAACATGGCCCCTAATCAAAACTCACACATCCATACCTCACTAGGACAAGGTAATCAATGAGCACATGCAGGGCAGAAAGCAACTGTGCATGCATGGAGTTTGCACATATATTTATCACATTTGCAGTACACAGTATGTGTTTTACAGTTTTTCTTTGGTGGGCATAACTGACATCTCTTCGTCTTACTTGGCTTGGATAGCGGCTGGGCAGTAGCAGAACCAGAACCTGAAAAAGCTTTCACAACTGCTGCAGAGGCTGCTGAGCAGACGGGAGATGCTCCCTTCCCTGAATGCATGGGCATCCATAAGTTCATGCATGTAAGCATCCAGGTCAGACTGATCCCAGTCCATAACACACAGGCATTGTATGAGGACACATTGATGATGTTATGGAACATGACCAGGGGCCAGTGAGAAGTCTTCCTTCTGCTGCTGTATGTTCCAACCACGTGGTCCAGGTTGTCCACGCCTCCTTTGTTGTGGTTGTAGTCCAGGATGATGGATGACTTCCTTTCCTCAAAATCACTGAAGTCGGCTGCTCTGTGCAACCAACTCAGGAGGTCCATATTCTTGTTTAGCTTTGGGATATAAGAAACTAGGGTGGTGGTGGAGGTGAAGGAAAACTTTAATGAGAAGGCCCAATAAGCATGACCAGCAGCTTCTCTGAGCCTGTCTAAGATCAATCAGCAGTGTGTCAAATTGACCAGAAGACAAAGATTTGTACTCAAGTTGTGTACAGCTTCCATGGATATCTGAATAAAGACAATATTTCCCTTCTAATGTTGGGGTCACTTTAGGGAAAGTCACAAAATTTCATGTAGAAAAAAAACAACATTTAAGGTGTTTTCTCCGCAGTTAAACACAGTTTTGGTTCATTTTTGACCCAAAGACAACAGAAGGGTTACAAGGCAACTAAGTACATTTCAGTAGTTTCTAAGGTGCAAACCTAGTTGTACTTTTGTCTCTAAAAGAGAAGAGTTTTCCTGAGATGTTTTGCTTTGTTTTTTTCTGCTTGTGTGTGCAAATCGCACAATGGCTTGGTAATTTTCTTTCTAATTCCCTGTGTCTCCAGGCAAAGGTTGTTTGTACGTGCATAGGCACCTCTCTCACTCTTCCCTCTCTGGGTTTTATGGTCTCTCGCTCCTACACAAAACTCTCTGTTTCACCTCCCTCTCTGTGCACATATACAGCTAATTAAACAAAGCACACAAATTTGATTAAACAAGTAAATTGTGCTAGTCAGTGTTTGCGATAATTGGGATAACCCAGAGTTTGCTTAAGAACATTAATTGCGATGGATGTTTCATCTCTAACTTAGAATGGCTGTTCATTGCCTGCAAAAGAATTGTGACTAAAAGAAGAAGACAGAATCTGTTAAATAAACTCGCTGCTGGTGCAGTGATGTCCCTGATGGGTTTGTAGATGTCCCATGCTTGTATAGCACCTCTTTAACCATGGCTAGTTTCTAATGCTTCAAGTGCTTGAAAATTTATTTATCTATTTGATTGAATGAATGAATGAATGAATGCTTTATTTTGGACAAGTGTTATCATCATTATTATTATTGAATATTATTATGATCTGGCGACCTGTCCAGGGTGTACCCCTGCCTTTTGCCTGAAGTAAGCTGGGATAGGCTCTAGCAGACCCCCTTGACCCTGAACTGCAAATTGGGGGTATAGATAATGGATGGATGGATGGATGGATGGATGATGATGATAACAGACAGTTTGAAAAGGAGTAGGGAGAAGTATAGCTTATTTAACCCTACCCCTTCTCCAGTAACTAATCATGTTTCTTTTCCTGCTTTAGTTTTACTGTGATGCATCATTACCACTGTGATATATACAAATATCCAAATGTATACGTGCATATATCTACAGTATATATAAATAGACACACACAGGCATATATTCACCCTTAGTTTAATCATTAACTTCTTCATTCATTACATTCATGTATATTGCTTTTTTTAACTCTATCATACTCACTAATTCATGAATGCTATGCTCAATATCTTGGCCAAAATAGATTTAAGATCTGGAGGACCACAGGTTGGCAGGACCGGCAGCCTTGCAGTTTTGCACTTGGTGGGTGACCTCTCTAAGTCTTGAACCGCAGCAGAGCTGGAATGAATGGACTCCTAAAATGTGATAATCCACAACTTTGATTTTATCAGAATACAGAATCAAAACACGAACCACAACACAGAGGGGGGAGGTCATTATCTGTCCGGCTCATTTCACTCATGGTGCTGCAACAGTCACAGCCCAAATGTATTGCGAAAGAAACACAAAACCTGAGAATCAAAATCCAAAATCTGAGAACCAATATCCAGAATCTGTACCTAAGAAATGAAAATCTGTAACTGGCAGTGCAAATATCCGTGAATCGACATGACGTGGATTTGACATTCCTTTTTTGAAACATCTTCCTCAGTTGCACTTTTTCTTTTGAACGTTGCGATTCTAAAATGAGTTTTAAAATTGATTAGTTTGATTCATAGAAAAGTGTAAGCGCTTTAAGTCACATATTTTGATTTCTTTCATACTACACAATCATGCACAAACTAAAAAGGCTATCAGCAAAACAGAAACGCAAAAGTGAACCACCTGGCAGTGGTGCCAATCCTTATTAGTGATTTCTCTGGGTCAGACCAAATGCCACCTGGACAGTAGACACACAACACAGCTTTGTCTTGACTTTAGTTCTAGATGAGGTCTTAATGAAGTACTGATATCAGATACAAAGTTTTAATTCAAGAGCTAGTGTCTGTTGGACCAGCTAATAACTGGATCTGGCACAAAAAAAATGCATCTCATTTTAAAAACTGTCTTTTATTAACTAAATCACACACCTGTAGTCATGTCAGCTTTTTTTTTTTTTTTGGTTGTTTGTTTGTTTTTTAAATGAAAGGTCGGCAGGTGAACCACAATTTATTTTTCTTTTTTTATTCCATCTCCTGTTTTATTCTTGCTCATCTCACAGATTGCATGATAATACAATCTACCAGAGGATGAGGAGGGATACAAATCACAGAAAAAGATGTGGAAGGAAGCTGCTGGGGGGATGTGGGGAAGGGGAGGGTACAGGCAAGACCTGATTAAAGAGTGTCTTTGTTATGTAATTAGCTCCAAGAGAAGAAGAAGGCCCCACTGCTGCAGAGATGTAGAGCAGCTGGCCTGAGGTTGTCTAATTGCCTGCTCGGATGGTTTCCAGGCCTCTTTCTCTGGAGCTCGCACTCGTAATGGCACAGATGTTTACCACTGGGTACTGCAACGAAGGCTACATGGTAACCACTGACTACTTCTGCTGTTGCAACCCAGTGACACCTCTCCCTCGTGGGACTTCCTCATATCGAGGATGCTTGAATGGGCTTATTTGACAGCATTGCTGGTTCATCATCAAATCAGTGTGTTTTCATTTGAAATATGGAAATTATTCATCCAATATTAGTCGTCCAAGTTCGAATCTCTTAACTTGTGCCGAAGTTTCGGATTTTAATTTTGACTTCAAGCATGACTGGCTCTCAATCCTCTTGGAAGTTGCTTCATAGATTGAAGGGTTTTATTAATGTTCTCAGCAACTCTCTGCTTTCAGGGAACGTTTCTTTTCTTTCTTTTGCCTAGAAGCGAGACAAACTGGACAGCTTCTATCTTTATCGAGGGATATTAAACTTCATTACCTTAGGATTTCAAACTGTAGTCTATTCAAAAACCACCTTTTTAAAGGTTCATATGTGTTTGTGGGTCTGTTTTATGAGAGATAAAGCCTGGTGTGAATTCTTTGCTTTTACAATCTTCCTTTTATTCCTCTGAGCATGAATGTCTCAGAACTCATTTACAATGCAACAGATTTTGTCTATAAATGTGAAAATGTAAAAAACAAAAAAAAAACACCTTATATTCAAGTTTAGTTATCACAGATGCTCCAGCTATCTAATAGTGTTCTACAAAATACATCTACTGAAGCAATCATACACATGATACAACCATATAAAAAAAGAAAAACAACAACAAGAACAACAACAACAGCAACAAAAACTGTAGAATGGAGAGAGAAAATCAAGGTAAAATCTTACCTTTTACTTGCATATATGTGTTTGGGAAATCTGTGCACCTAAAAGGTTTGGTTCATTTACAGTGAAGATGCACTTTCCAGTAATATGATGGAACAAATGAGCACCAATTTATGAGTTCAAACGGCAGCAAGAAAAACAACAATGTGATGACCAAAAATTACATTGAGCATCAATTTAATATATAAAATCTGTTTTTCCTCCTATATCCTTCGGGCCACCTGCACCAGCATTAGTGTGCACGTGCACACGTGTGATAACAGTCCAGAAGACACAAAGATAATTTCAATATTTTCCTGGCAAGCACTGCTTTCATGCCAGAGTGAGCAAACACACACTTCCGCACACACACACACACCTGCTCCACAGAAACCAGCCAAGCACCTGCATCTTCCCAGCTCTCGAGGTCTGCCCCCATGCTTCCCTGATGGCTTCTTACCTCTTTTCTCATTTCTATCTGACTCACAGCTTGTGGGACTCAGACACATTTTGATGACCAATATCCACCTCCTGCATGGACATATGTCGACATCTGCACGCACACAAGTACTTCTTGTTCTTTGTAGCCTTTGTCGATGTTTTAAAAGGTAAAACCCAGGTGGGTCTGAACAGAATAATGAGGTCAAAATGGAAAGGGTAAAGAAGAATGAGAAAGAGAAGAATAAACGGGGAGGAATCCTGGACAGTAAAGCCATGAATGCAATGTGGATGCTGGCTGGTTTCTCAAGGTCTGACACTGCAAACATATTTACTCCCAAGCAGTCAGTTAGCATTACATGGAATTTATCAGCTTTAATTGTGATTGTGGAGTAAACTCATATATTTCTTTGTACATATTTAGACATAAACTCCACATGGTTTAATGTAACTACCCAACACTACATCAGTGTACAACTGAATTATATTGGAAGCGAGAGCACCAGGTTATATTTTAAATGGTGAAATGTAATCATTGTGGGTGAACAGGATAGCATTTCTGTAGATACCCCCATGAAAAGATTTCTGGCACCAAATTTGAGGAAAACGGAGAAAATGGCCTGAAAAGATTATAGGTTATAGAATGGATTGTACAGTAGGTTCCTATACATGTTTTAATTAATAATCATTACTGCAGAACTTCCCCACGGGGGTAGTTGCATTTTCTTTAAATATGTACACTTAGTATTAAGTAGTTTAATATGCAAAGTGTAGTGCAGCAAAATGTAAAACATGGATTTTGAGTGTGTGCCTGCTTTTCTTAGAAACAACATGTTATGGAGGCACAATAACAAAAGAAAAAAAAAAGTATTTTGCATGTATTAATTTACATCAAGTAAGATTTTTCAAACCATTTCTCACTTTTGTATCATAACACTGCATTGCAAATATTTATGCGATAATTTGCATAAACATTAGTTTTCATCAGAACAGAAAAAAAATCCAATCCCTGTAATTGCTAATTAAACTATTTAGAAATTAGCAAGTTGTTAATGATGTTCATTGTTAACTGTTTGCAACATGTTTCTGAAGAAGTGGCAGCTGCAAAGCAACCCACCTTGAGCAGTCATTTTATCTCTGAGATAAAAGAAAATCTCACAAGTCTTACAGAATCCCAGAGTTAATATAGTATAGATAGAATATGTATGACAGCATCCACCCACCAGTTGTCATCCTACCTCTTGAATAGAGTAATTTTTCAGTGCCACAGATTGAGCCAACAGGCTTTTAGTTGTTAGACACTCCTGCTACCTATAGGGCAATCTGGCACTCAATAGCTGTTTCCTTATAAAGATGATTCAATCTGAATTGAGGGCATAATTTACCCTCTGCCTGTGAATGCTGCTGAATTCAGAAGGTAGGCAGCCTGTCAAATCCATCCCATCTATGATAAATAGCCATTTACTGTGGAATGGCAGCAGAATAGGGCAGGTATATATGGGCAGAGAAAATCACAATATCTTCCTAGAAGTGTTTTCTCAGACACCCGACATGGTTAACTGTAGCTTCAGCCACTCATGTCTTTGCTACATATTTGGCAATTGCCATAGAGCTTGACAGACTTCTAGTCTTGGCAGGCATATCTGCAAATCACAATATCATGGTGACATCTGCAGACCTTTTCGCCACATACAGCGACAATTATGTTGCACATCCTAAAACCTTTGCTCTGTTGTAGCTGGAAGAAAAACACACATGCATCTAAATGACCATGCATGAGGGCAAAAACCTATTTTTTTTCTATCTCTGAGTCACAGGCTATAGACGTAGCCTTTTGAATACACGGCAGAGTATTTATTGAATCAACAGAAGCAAAAAAAAAAAAAGCAAAAAAACAAGCTATGGGTAAAATGAAATTCAAATTTCATTGTTTTTGTTTTCAAGTGCTACTGGTTTAATGTCACTGGTGATTCAACAGGCTTACACATAAAGGAAATGAGCAGGAATTCAGCAAAGAGTGAGATTAAGTGGTGACTCATCAGCCACTGGAGGCATCCTCCATGTAAAGCAGCTCTTCACTGTTTAGAGAAAAAAATATTAGTTCAAAGTGTCTGATCTCGTGGTATCATAAACCAATAAAATATTGTGGAAACAATGTCAGAATCAGAATGATGTTTGTTAGACTTGTTGTTGTATCTCCAACTGTTAAAGCCATGACAACAAACGTTGGATGTAAAAGGTTCTTTCCTTTAACATGAATGAACACCTAAAGCCATTACAAGAGGCTGCTTAAAGGAAATGCGTGCTCCATCTTCAATGTCTAACTTGAAGAATCTGCAGCACCTAATTATGCCTAGGTCAAACACTATGCATACCTTCCTTAATTAGTTAAGTGCTCTCAAGCTGCTGCGGGAACTGAGAACAGAGAGACACATCCTTCTGTGGTTTTCTGCAAACAAGACGAGCATTATTATTCCACACAGTATACCCATGTAACTAAAGCAGAAACCAACAGGAGCAGTCGTTGCTTCTTTTACAAGCAACTGTGACTTATACAGGCTTCACAAGAGTGACAGTCTTGCAAATGTATCCAGATACATGCATCAGTCAAAATATTGAAAGCAACTGTGCATGTCCAGCTCGAATCACTAACACAGTTCTAACAAGGACATGGATACAGCATCTGTTTGGAAACCTGGTATGAGTTGTGGCAATTTAATTCAATTCAATTTATTCATCTAGCTTCTATTTAAGTTGTTTTTAAGCGCTTCTGAGAAACCCAGAGCATGACCCCCAAGCACATGGCAAAGCCTAACAGTGGCCAAAAGAAAACTCCTTCACTTGCTCTGAGGTGTAAAGTTAGACCTCCATAGATCATTCTTGATGTGGTTCATCCTGTAGACAAACGTCAGTTAACCTATAGCTGAGTAGTAGGGATGTAACAATACACGCATTTGTATTCAAAACGAGAGCCGCATATCAAACTAACGGCCTTGTATCAAGTGGTTTGATACAAATACATGTATTGTTATATCCCTAGTTGTCATCATTGTTCAAAGTTTAAAAAACTAAAATAAAAAAACTAAATTGATGATGTTTGTATGTTGATAGAGGACTTTTTCCTTGATGTGCAGCTAAAAACCTCCCTGATGAGGGGTTAAATACAGCTCCATCAATGTTTCTAGAGCATTTTAAATTTCTCCAGCATTTTAATGTTTGTGTATCAGATGTATTGAACTTTGACATCAATGTATCAAATCGAACTGAACCATGACTTTTTATTTTTTTGTATTGTTACAGCCCTAATGGGTAGTTTTCATGTTATGGCAAAGCCTACTTTATTACATGTTTCCACAAAATCAGTACCTGGCTGAACTGGTTCTATTCAGGACTCTTGGACAAATAGTTCAGGAATATCACACAACCTGAGACAAAATCTGTTACAGGTGGATGGAAAGTATGCATTTAAACCCTCTGTGAGTTGTTCAGTTTCCTGTTGTCTGGTTTCCTGTATGACAAGATAAGGAGGTTACGTAGTTGAACTTGTACGACATGTCACACATCTTAATACTGCTCACAATAATTATAGTACAAACAAGCAAAATTAGGAAAGTCTCCAGGCATATGCTAACCCTTGTATGATCATAATTTTAGCCGTTAGTAATGACAAAAAAGGCTCAAAATGTGTATTTTTAGTATGTGTATATATGTATATGTATGCTTATTTTGGTTA
>JBAMYA010087560.1:0-22271 GCA_037176975.1 Arrhamphus sclerolepis | reverse complement strand
ACCACCAACAGCTAGATGGCAGTCCTGGGTCTTTTCTGCAGCACTGAACTTCTGTTATAAAGCTTAAACTTAGCAAAGGAGGAAATAAAGCCAGTGGCATATGAACATATTGTTGCATTTCAAAGCGAGGCCCTTTGTTTTATGAGCTTAATTTTAATTAATGTGCCTGTGCATCAGACTATTTCATCAGTGCACCCCCCCCAATCCATGAGGAAGACGGGGTTGGTTCTTCCAGTATTGCATCATTTAACACTAATTCACAACAAAAATGATCTCAAGTCAGTTTATACAGAAAGTAAATGAGCACATCCATCTTCATCTATACCCATTTAATTAATAAACTACTTCTCACCTTTTACAGCAGCAGTTTTACGTTGAGAAGCCGACAGTTTCATTGTGCACATTTGTGTAAAGACTTAAATTAAAGCTTGTCAATTAATTCAGTCAAACAAAAATGACTGTCCAGATGAGGGGTGTCCAACTCCAGTCCTCGAGGGCTGCTGGCCTGCATGTTATAGACGTTTCTCTGCAACAACACACCTGATTTAAATGAATGGATCACCATGGGTGGTCACCAAGGTCTGTTAACGACCCGTTCATTTGAAGCTGAACTATTTTGGTCATCTTAGACAAATGATGCGCAGTCGTGGGAAAAATGTTCCATCACAGCTCAAAAACGGTGGTGGTGGATCTCAGAATGAGGCAGGAGCAAAGATGAAAGTGCATTAGCAACAACCTGTTAATGACACGTTTACCCCCTGAAATACATTCAGATTTATTCCTGTCGTAGCAACAATTCAACAGTTTGTTCAATCATACAGTGTAACATGCTGTAATTCAGACTTATTTACACTTTTTTCTAAGTAATTTCATTTTATCAGTTGTGATTGCTTTGGTAGGTGTCCCTTTCGGGGAGCGTTTCAGCAGTTTTATCATGGGTGACTGCATTCTCCAACAGATATTTCACTCTCAGCAGGGGCCAGCAGTTCCTTGGCTTTGTTCTCGTTCCAGTTTCCTGTCATCTTTTACTTTTTTTCAAACTTCCCGCGTTCCTGAATGAGCGCTCTGATGGATTGTGGTGCACTAATGTGTCAGTGATACATCATACAACAATTATGTGATCATTCACATTACAGAACCATCCGGTCACAGCACGCCGAACCATCTGTTTCGTTTCATACTCAACACGCTTTAAAGGATTACCATGGATCATCCTAGAGGGGTTTCCGGGTCATGCGCCACGCATGGTTCAATATTTTGGACGCGCTAAAGATGGACCACCGTAGTGCTGTCCGCCTGCAGTCAGCGCACTGAAGAGTGCTTTTGCTCATGATATGTCTCAGCCAACATAAAAAAAAAAAAAAACATTTTATGGACATGTTAACAAGGTTAAAAGCTTGATTTCTATCAGGGCATTAGAAGAGCTTTGGATAAGACTCAAGTCTAAATCTCAGTGGTGCAATTGAAATTCAGATCACGATATTCAGCTGAGGACAGCTGCCAGTCCCCTGAGGGCTCACAGGACTGCCAGAACCCTCATAAAACTGATACGCCACAAGCACCAGGGTCTAATCAGTACTTTATGTTTCTCTGTCTGTCTGTCTGTCTGTCTGCCGTTAGAAGGCTCAGAATTTCAGCTGAAAAGTCATCCCACAATCAAACTGTGAATATCTGTTCCAGGAGGGTTCAGAAACCCTGACAAGGCATCAAACGGCTCGTCCTTCAGAAGGATTTCATAGTGAATGGTGTTTTCTGGCCTCGACGACATGACGGGCCTGACAGAACACCATCAGCTCACGCTCGTGTGCAGATGGCTTCCAGTCCCCTAAGGAGTCGTCAGAGATGGCCGATCCTCTCTGGGCATCAAAGACACGACGTTCGTTCGTGGCTTCCTCCCAAGTCGCCCTGTTCCTCTACCAAAGGCAGCAAAAGAGATGACTAATAATGACTGGAGGAGGTGATTGCCAATAGCCTCTGTGCTTCATTCCCCTCACCTCTCACAGACTCTGCATTGCATTTCTTGGGGTAATTACTCTGATTGAGTGCAGATGATGCCCCCCTCCCCCACTTTTTTTTTTTTTTGGTCCCTGCAGAGTTGAGGGAGGGAGGAAATTTCTCTGGAGGAGCAGGGACTGCCGGAGACATGGAGGAAACAGCCCTGATAAAACACATTACCAAACTCTGACATGATTTATTGAAACCGCAAATTCTTATTGTCTGAACACAAGTAATATTGTTACATGACAGAGGGAGAAAAAGGAAATTAACTGTTGCCTGGACAGACATGCTACAGTGCACTTGAAAATGTTTTATCAACTAGTTACTGTCACTCATTGCTGATTCTTTGAGTCAACATATCTTTTCAAAAATACTGGGCAGGTGGACTGAGCGGTTTAGAGTAAAACTGTCAACTTATTCCTCCAGAGGTGGTTGCCGACTTTGAGATTTTCTTTTGTTTATGATAATTCAGTCCTCAGGACCTGTTTCAACAATGTGCTAACGCTTTGTATACACAGTTGTTTGGTTCCAGACTTATGAAGGTAAAAGTGCATTTTGGCAGCCAAATGTTGCTTCTGTTCCACAAAGGTCATATTTGCTCCGTTAAGACTTTATTCAGAGCGCTGAAGCGATGCTCAGAAGTCGGGACAGCAGTGAGCTGCAACTTCATTATACTCAACCTGGAAGTAGGAAGGCACATGGTGTGATTGTGCACGATTTAGAACAAAAACCATTGGAGCCATTAATACTGGTCAACTTCCACTCGTACTGTGCGGTTCCACGTGGAGAAAGAGAGCAACTAACAGAAACGGGTGAGAAATAAATAAATATGGCGGGTGTGAAGGAGTCCCTCGGAAGACTCATCAGTGACGTCACTCTCTGACCAATCAGTGGCCTGCGTCCTGGTGATGTTGCATTTTCAGCAGGACTCAGCTCGGTTAGAACCCATGTAGGTGCGAAAAAACAGAGGTACAAGCCGGTACTGTGACCTAGTGGAAAACCCGTAAAGCAGAGTAGAGTCGAGCTGAGTAGGTACTAGTGGACAACGGCCGTTAGTGGAAACACTTTCACCCACCATGCAGGAGGTTCACATTCAAGGTTTTTAATCAGTCATGTAGACCAGTCAACACAGAGAACAAATCCAGCTTTTGTACCAGGTATGTTTATTTTTGCTGCAAAGTTGGGCATTTTAATGTGGAGTGCAACAGGGATTGGAGCCAGCACCTAGTGGTGAGTCGAGGAACTGCATTTTTCCTGGATCGTTTCAACCTGCTCTCGTTCAAAACGCATTTGAAGAGACGTTAATTAGTTCATGACATGACTCCGCAGTGGTTTTGTGCATATGGAAAAGCAAACGCTCCACAGTTGAACCAACTCTGTACTGGTTCCTGCACCAGCGCCTGGTTGAAGTTGGTTGAAAAGAGCTCATTTGTGATTCTGCTCTGCTGTTTTCATGGCACCAGGAACTTTTTCCAAGATGCTCTGCACTGAAACATAGGTAACCCTGTATTGCCTTTACAGCAATACAGAGTATAATTAAAAAAAGATCCATGACTGTGAAATTTCTGAGGAAGCTGTTTTATGAAAAATGTATCTGAGTCTTTTCAAAATAAGATTGTAACAAACAAAAAAAAAGAAAGAAAAAATGAGCTTATTCGTTTTAGCTTATATGTTATATAGAAATAGATTAAAATGTTTGGTTTTGTTTCATTTAATGATGAATTTCTTTAAATCTTCTCTGCCATTTTTCGTGTAGAAACATGAAAAGTTTTGCTTGTTTTCAGTGATTGATTTGAGTCTGTAATTTGAGAAGATGATCAGGAAATTACATACATGTTAATTTAAATTATACCACAATGATGCGAATGTAGTGGTCACAGGAATCCTGATGTTCATTATAATGTGTGCTGAGAGCAAGAACATTGCTGAAATCTACCAATTATTGCCGTAATCTTTTGTTTGAATGCAAGAGATTATTATTGATCACTTCTGTATGCCAGATTTAAACAGTCATTTATCCTCTAAGTCCAGTTTAAATATTGATATCTTGGCATCTTTAGAGGTGCCATTACAAACCGTGACATTCATCCTGAAGACCTTTTCTCACTCTTGTTGTTTATTGTCTTTATTTTATCTTTACTTACAGTTTATTTTTCTGTTCTCAAGGGGAGCCCCATCAACAGATACCAGAAACCTCCATGAGGCCAGAAGCCTGGACGTGTCCTCACTTTCTCTTCCCACCTCTACCAAGCCAGAAGACATATATTAGATGTTTGTGTGTATGGTAATGCCTTCTGGAATACTTCCCAGTCATTGTTTTCAAAAAAAAAAAAAAAAAAGCAACTCAAAAAAACCAAGCAGTCTTGGAAAAACATACCTGTGAAACCAGACATTCATTCTTTGTCTTCTGCTATTGTTCGCATACTGTGTATATATATATATATATATGACTGAATTAAAAACACGTACTCCGTGCTCCTTTTCCTGTCACACGTGCACGTCACATGTGCCTGAAGTTGTCTGTTCACGTTTTTCAGTAATTATCCATTTTTCAGAGCTTGTAATCATGTCTAATAAGAGCACAAGCACCTGAGAATGCTCGCTCTTGTTTCTGCCAATAAATCCTCTCCGGAGAAGCTGCAGCTGGTGCGCAGAGGAACAAACAAACGCGCTGCTTTGACCAGTTGAAGCCCCGCCATTGTTTCCCTCACTGTTTAGACATACAGACAGACAGACAGACAGATAGATAGATGGACTTCATTGATCCCACAGTGGGAAATTCCAGTTTGGGGCTTCTTGTCTGTATTGATCAAATCACTTTACTCGTCTCTTGGGTTTCTCTTGTTTGCAAAAAGGAAAAAAAAAAAAAATCCAGAAAGTTTGTAAAGTGATTCAGCCTTGATTGATGATAAAACCTCATGCAAACGATATGATGCACTCCAAGAGCTACATCAGTGCAGTTAAACCACGTTAAACAGCTTCCACCAGTTATTAAGAAAAGGCAGTTTGGGAACTTGTTAGAAATGATGCCCTCATTGCATTTAAGGGTTTATGTGTTATATTGTGGTGGTGCTTGTGTGTCATAAAAAGACAAGAAGATAAAACTATTTTTAAAGCTATTATAAAATTTCAAATTTTACAAAATTCACAACTTTTATCATAAAACTGAGGTAGTTCTGTCTTGTAAAATCATGAATTTAAAAACCTGACTTTCTTTTCATAAGAAAACAAGTTTTATTGTAAAATGGCGAATTTTGTAAAGGGATATGGATTTTTTTTGTTTGTTTTTTTTTCTTGTAAAATCAGAAATTTAAAAGAAAATTGCCCTTTATTTGGAAAAAAGCAATAAGAGGCAAATTTTTTAACTTATATTACAAATTTTTGTAGGAACCTTTTTGTCCTAAAATCACACATTTTTGTTATATTGTTAATATTTGATAAGCTGCAAACAGGAAAACAGCATCTTAGAAAAATCACGAGTTTTGCAGTCAAGTCTTTTTCATACATTTGCTGAATCATGACTTTTTGACATAAAGCAGCTGTGGCCAGTTATTCTCAGTATTGTCTTTGTGCACACTCATGGGCCAGATATAATGAAGTGGCAGGCCAGACTTGGCCCGCGGGCCTCGGGTTTTACATGTTCTATGTATTATGCGGTGGCACGCTGGCTCTGGGGGGACCATGAGGGCCATCAAGACCTGCTGAAATTATACTGAATAAACGACCACTCGCATTCTCAACTACGGTGAGGTGATTGCTGACTTTACCCGCGTAGGTTTCTACAATGTCCTTACCGAGTCCTAACGTGCGCCATTATTTAAGTCTAAATGCAGGACTAAATGTGTGAAAACCACAGCACATCCACTAATTTAAGCAGCAGCCAGTTTCCATGCAGTGACGAGGCAAAGTTCATAGAAACTAGAGGAAAAAAAAGTTGCATAAAACAAGGATTCTGGGACGTCTCTTGGACAGATGAGACTAAATCGGAGATGTCTGAATATAATGCGCGGGGTGGGGGGATGGGGGGTAGTTGTAAACCAAAACAGCAAATCAGCACAAACATCTCATACCACCTGTCAAGCACAGTGGTGGAGGGGTAATAATTTTGGCTTGTGTGGCAGCCGCGGGACCCTGGCAACTCTGTTGTTGAGCTGCCAGTGAGCCAAATGTGAGGCCATGTGTCTGACAGAACTAAAACTTGGACAATGACTCCAAATAAACCAGCAAATCTACATCAGAATGGCTGAAACGTTGGAGCCAAAGTGTTGACAAAGTCCCATTCAAAGTCCAGGCCTCAGCCTGACTGAGACGTTGCGGCGGGACTTTTAAGAGAGCCATGCATAAATGAATCCCTGAGGTCCTGACGTTAGAAAGAAGAATGGACCAATGGACCTTTATTTAATAATGTGAGACTGATAGTATCATATAGAAACCATTAATACAGTGATTTAATTATTACGCTTCTATAAGCTTTTGAATAATGTGGCACACTGCTTTCTTTTTTCTTTTTAATTAAATGCTGCTTCTGGATTTTAAAATCATAGAACATGTTGCTGTTCGTAGGAGATTTGACTCACCTTTATAGATTAGACTTCACCTTTATAAAATCATATGACTTCACACGACTATGAATATTAAAACATAAGAATATTTTGAAAAATAAAAAGACGGAGACAATTGACTTTAACAATAGAAATACTAAATATTGTAACTGGCCATGCATATTTTGGAGGATTGTGGGAAGACAGGGCATCCAGGCAACGCGTCAAAAAGTTTAGCTTTGCAAATGAGGGAATTCAGAGGCAGATATTGTTCTCTTCTGTGCTGCATTCATGGTTTTGCCACATGTTTGTTGTTTTAGTGGCAGAATAAGAACAGAGTTCATGAAAACTCAGTGTCTTATTTAAAAAAAACAAAAAACATCCAGTAGAAGCTGACGGAGGTCATTGCAGGTTTTTGCTTCGCTGTCTGCTTTTCAGGACAGCAGGGAGGGCAGAGTTACTGAGATTATCTGGTTGAACTTGTTTATTTTTATGCTTTACATGCGAAAATGCTGTTGTGGTGCGGTTGACATGCGGCCTGAACCTACAGATGGATGGAGAAAGCCTGGCGGTTGTGTGTTGGTTTGCAAGTCCCAGTCTTCCCGGTCTTTGTTGGGTGGATTTTCCTCCCATATTTGGACCACTTTGAAGGCGGCACTTTCAGGCTCCGGCTGGGATTCAAGCTACAAATTATCTCTAATGCCATTGTGGGGAGTAAATGATGCATATGACAGTCGGATCATCACAAGGCAGACACGGCAAGCATCAAAAATGTAGCTTACAAAATCAAAACACTCGTATATTTAAAGTAACTTTTGCCTCTCCTGTTTTTTTTTAAGTGTTAAACTGTCTCTCTTAAATAATAAAAACTAATAGTTTCTGTGTCTGATTAGTTGCATCACCTGTTGACTTTAGCATCGTCAGTCAGGATGAGCAGACCTAAACCTGGGTGGTCCATGTGCATATCTGGAGGACTTCTGGAGGAGATGAAGTTCCTGAAACCCAACGTTTGAATCCGGTCAGAGCGATTCTGCCCTCGGTTAGCAGACGTGGCTTCATAGTTCGTCTCGTTAGAAAGGTGTGGCCCCGGATGTGCGGCGGCGCCCCCTCCAGACCATGGGGGACACTGGTGGCGGTGGCGTGCCCTCTGACTGCCAAGCGCTAAAAAATCAGCCTGACCCAAATGGGCTGTGAAGGGTTGAGGTGCAGCCAGAGATTAGCAATGTGTAGCAGCTAGAAACGGGTCTAGTTTGCACACAGTAAATAGTCTTGCACCCTTCCAGACGTTATAGGTGTTATTAATAGAACAATTACAGGTACAGCAAGAAAAGCATGTTTATGTCCGAGCGTCGTCACAGCCAGGGAAAACACATTACGGGCATTTAACACCAGGATACAGCCATTAAAAAAAGCGAGACTTGTTAAAACTGAGAGCGGCAGACTTGTGTTTCCATGTGTGACTTTGGTGTGTGTACTTGCTTATATAAACACAGATTATGAGCAAGTATGTGCTGTCCGTGGCCGATTGTACACGGATTACCAAGAGCCGCGCGGGTTTGGAAACGGCTCAATTATTGTGAATAAAAAGTGTTTATGAATCATTTATGGGACCTGGCGAACATTTGGAGAAATACTCGCAAAAACACAAACTTGTTTGTGGCTCGGAGCATAAACCAAAAAGACAAAATGCCATGTCGTATTCACTCCTTGGGACTTGAGACCAGTGCAGCTGAGTTGAAAGTTGTTTACTTGCGTGTCCTCTGTGTGTACCGCTGGTTTCATCAGATTGATTGCTGTGGATGCCTTGAGAATTGCTTTTTTTTTTTTTTTTTTTTTTTTTTTTTTTTAGCTCTGCGAGCGCAGAGGGAAACAAGCTCGGTCGCATGCTAATGTGAACCAGAGCGAGAGGATTGTGTTTTCCCTCCAACACAGTTTGGATGAGTATGTAAATGTTTAACAGTGGCGTGAGTAAACACATACAAGTGTTAGGTGTCGAGGTTTTCAGACGGCCTTGTATGGCAGCAGGGGACCGTGACTGTTGACGCTCTCGCTGAGGACTCTGAACAACCTCAGGACACCAACCTCCCCCACATATGCAAACACAAAGCATGAAGAAAACCCCTCCTCTGTTACAGTCCACAAGCACACTTCAGCTCAATAATCTGTTCCTATCAGATGTTTAGAAAGTCCGGACTGTTGTCCCTCTATGTCACATGTGTCAAACCTAAGGCTCGTGGGCCAAATCTGGCCCGCCGCTTCCTTTTATGTGGCCTGCGAGAACGTGCAAAGACAAGATTTATAACTAGAACGTTTCTGAGGAAGTTTGCGTGCGACCGCTCGTCTGGTTTAGCACCGACATCAAAGAGTGGAAGAAGGGAGAGCAGCCAGGACACCGTTGAGCTGGTTTATGTGAAAAAGTCACGATTTAGCAAATGTTTGCAAAGAAATTTACAACAAATACTGTAAGATTTACCTTTTTATGTTTGAAAAAAAAAGTGATTTCAGGACAAAAAGTTGAAATTATAGAAAATTTTCAATTTTATGACTGTTGTAATTTTCTGTCCAATGTTAGAACCTTTTCCTAAGATTCTGACTGCGTGTTCTTTGCTTGAGAAGGAGAACTTGAGTCGGCTGAGTTCTCACACAGATGTTTAATTTGCAATATACGTGATGTCACGGCTCATTCACAGAGGCAGTCTCTAGTGAAAGAAGGCCAATCGGAATAATACAACAATTTATACAGAAATGTGCGTCACTAGGTGGGGAGGAGCCGCAGTTTAGACTTCACTCTCCCATTGGCCGGTCTGGTCCCTTCTGCTCGTCTGTCCAATCTGCCGCTGCCATGTCACCTTCTTCTGGTCCAATCCACTACCGAGATGCCCTGGAAAAGAAGAAAACTCCACATCCCATCTACCACCTTGCTCACCTGGCCTTCCACATATGTTTTGACCAAGTCTTCCTTTGTCTCAACTATGTGTTTTCAACTGACCACAACTAGGCTAATTTAATATATAATCTAATATAATATGAAGATAAACATACACTAAGGTATTACACAAAGATCAAACCAAACCAAAACACTGGGATATGAACATAAAGTTCAGTAAACACTACCAGTAAAACAAATAATGATGGGAAACACGAAATAGAGGAAAGTGAACAATGAACAGAACACTGTGAAAGAACATGTGAAATGAAAATAAAAGAAAATGAACAATAGCACAATAACAGAAAATGATATGTAATATGTAAAATAAAATTAATCACTGACAATAATAATCTGAATATTATTATTGTGAATGTTATTTGTCATGTCCTGGATATTACAGCTTGTTTTAATTCCTTTTTTTGTTATTCTGGAGCCCTGCTTTTCTTATGTTGCAGCTGACCCCTCCCTCCTGTGTTTTCCTCCTGTCTGATTGTTAAGCCACGCCCCGATCGTTCCCACCTGTCCCCCCTTACCTGTGCTGTATTAATATTCTGTGTTTCAACCGTCTCTTGCCAGTTTGTCGTGTCCTGTCCTTGAATCAGCATCACAGTTAAGTAGTCAAAGTTAGTCTTTTGTTGTTACTTTATTTTCTTCCAAGATTATCTTGAGGTTTTGAGTTTAGTTTTCTTCCTGAAGTAGATTTTCTGTTTCTCACTTTTGAACCATTTTTCCTGTCTTCAGTGATTTTCAGTTAATACTTGTCTGAGTCGTGTGCTTGGGTCCACACCTGCTTAGTTTCGTCAGTTATTAAAAACTATAACATTAATAATATTACCAATATCAATTCTAATACCAATATAGTTCAATTTGGAACAAACTACAAAATGACAACAAAACTCGCACTGCAATTCTGGGCCTGAAAAGGAAGATAGTTAGTTTATATATTAGTTTATATTTTTCAACAACCCAAAACATGGTTCTAAGTACTAAGTAGTTTGTTTGTTTGTTTTTATGAAAAAAAGACAACAAAATAGCTTTTTCTTAATGGAAAAAGTCATTTTTCTTAATCGGTAATTACAAGAAAAAAATTGTGCTTTTAGGACAAAAAGTTAAAAGTACACAAAATTTCACTACTTGTAATTTTGTGTCCAAATGTTGCAAAAAGAAGTTTAGATTTTTCAACAACAATCAAAAACAATTGAGATTTTATTAGTTTTTCCTTTGTTTTTTGTTTTTTGTTTGCGAGATTCACCATTTTACAAAAAAAAAAAAAATTCTTAATGGAAAAAGTCAGTTTTCTTAATTTTGTAATTATACAAGAAAAAAAAGTGATTTATTACAAACACCTCAATTTTATGATAAGTTTTAGATTGTATATTGAAAATTTCCTTTTTTTTTAAATTTCTTTTTACTGTACGGCAGAGTCCAAGAATCTAACAACGTAGCTGGATGAGAAATTAAATCATAGCCTTTCACGGTAACCATGGTGACGATGTGGCCCGGGATGAAATAGTTTGAAGCCCCTGCTCTGCATCAAAGTGTTGCATGTAGAAAAACAAAAAAAACAAAACACAAAATAAAAACAAGAACGGTCAGAGAAGAGCTGGAAGTCAAATTTTACACAAGAAGGAATTTCATATAAGCAGAGGTTAAGATAATGACAACGATGTACAGGAGTGAAAATAGAGGATATAATTACTCACAGGACTTGTGTTATCACAGCTGTGGTTTTCATCTCCTCCTGCAATAATAGGTGTTATTAACTTCTACTAAAGTGTCAGAAATGAGAGAAAAAAAGTGTCATATTTTGTGCTGTTAAAATATGGAAGAAAACTTCCAGTTGGAGATTTTCAGTTAAGTCTTGAAATAGCTTTAAGCTGATAGTTTATGAAAAAAAAAAATCTGGTTTGGATTGTTTAATTACATATCTGAAGTGGCTTTTATCTTTACACGACTCTCACTTTGGGCCCGACTATGAAAATATGTCTTTCAATGACTGAGACATCATTGACTTCATTTTTTGGTTACTTTATTGGCTGTATGTCGTACTTATTAAGCATGTTTAATTTTAGTTAATTTTCCTGTCTGCCAGTGCCAAACCTGATTTTCATTTTTTTAGCTGTTCTTCTTGGATAAACACAATACTATAAATGTTTTTTTTGTCTTTTAACCAGTTCCATCTGGTTTCTAGATGTTACTTCACTTTTTCTCTGACCAGCCGGGTTGTAACAATTGTGCTAAAAAGCTCCGACTCCACCTCCTAAAACCAGCTGTTATGAGTGGGGGTGTGAAGTCTGTGTCAGCGTGATATTATTTACCAAACAGTTCCCCTCACACCTCATTAGGACATTGGGAAATGTAAATGTTAATAAAAGCAATCAAATAAACACAAATCCACCATGCGAACTGTCACACATGTGATGCGTGTAAACGAAAGTATTAATTTCTATGCATCAGAATCGCCACAAGCACGATCAAGCAGCACACACCACGCCTGTACCTGTCTCGTCTTTGTCGTTTTGCGTGTCACACTGATTTTAGTCCCCCTGACAGAATCAGGCTCAGGTCCCCATAAAGTAGAGAGAGTGGGATGAGGTTGTCAAAAGAGCTGGTGAACAACACATTCACACAATTGTACAGGAAAACTTGCATATAAAAAAGGTTTTTTTTTAGTTTTTTTTTTTAGATTTTTAGATATTTCTTTTAAGGAATTATTGTTTAGCTCTTGTGGTGTTCCTCTGCTACCATCAACAAAAACCTGCCAAAGAAAAGCCTGATTTATGATTCTCCGTAGCAGCTGTGCGTGTAGGCTACGCGGGGCCCCTATACTACCTCCACGTTGTTGTTTGCATCACTCTGTAACTCAACCACTAGGCGGCAGTGTGGTTTCTTTTTATGCAGCGCTGTAGCCATTCCTTTCCTTTCCTTCCTTTATGTAGCTCAGACATAGCGACGTAGCAAATAAGGTATTTTTTTAATGTGAGTTGGAGCTCAATAAAATGTTGAGTGTCAGTGTTTTTTTTTAACGGATGTTGCAGCCGACTCGAAACAGAGCAACGGTGGATGTTGTAGCAGTGTTGACTGAAAAAACTCAAGCAAGAAATCACAGCGAAGAAAACGAGAAACTGTGTGGTTCAAAGACCAAATAAGATTAAATCTTGGATTGTGCTGTAAATGCAGTTTATCCTCCACACCTATAGACACCAGTCATCAAACGCTCTGGAGAAGGTAAAATGTTTGAGACACGAGCTTATCGGAACCAATTTCCAGTCTATTTCACTGACCCTTTGGCTTTATGAATGTATTTGCATGAAATAAACTGGCTCATGACTTGAAGTCAGGTCTAACTTCATCTGAACGGGTGTTTTTGTTTTCCAGATTGAGTTTTTCAAACTTTGTTCAGTTTGGCTTCTGTCCTTGAGGAAGCCTTAATGGGTTTCGGGATGAAGTTAAATGCAAACGTTGTGGTCTAGCACGCGCGGCTTAGAGGAAACGGGTCCGACGTTGGTGCAGAAATGCAAACACGTGCATCTGACAGCGGGAAGACGTTGACACGCTGCTGACCCCTGACTGGCATGTGGTGGCAGTTTATTTAACAGCAGAGACGACTGCGAAGCTGCCCGGACCATCGAGCGTGCAGGTGAAGCACAGCGACGAGGTCAGCTGGGAGAAACAACTTTTTACTGTTGCATCGACTGTCTGGAAGACAGATGTGTTTTATGCAGAGAAATATTCTTTCCACTCTAAGTGTTTAAACTGGCAAAGCCTTTTGATTGACATTTAGGTGGATGTTTCCTTGTTATTACACCATCAATATTGCCAGCGTTCTGGCTGAATTTTGATAAATTGTTGTAAAAGAGATTTCCAAGATGACCCTGTGGATGGGGGTGAAAGCTGTAATTTGGTTTTTGGGCTATTAAATGGACATTTTGGGGATCTCATTCACAAAGCACTGATGTAGACAGAGTTTTTCTTCAACCCATCATAAATTATGGAAACAAGGGTAAAAGTTCAACCGTTCAGTCCAGCTGATGATTTAATATTTCCCCACTCAAGTATTTCATTTTTTTTTAATATGGAGACATTTAACATTGTCAGGACAAATCTACTTCACATTTAAAAAAAAAAAAAAAAAAAGAACTTTTTGGACTTCATGCTTCTTGGAAAAAGAGGGAAATGGTTTACCAGCTGATCATACTCAGCTGTAAAAACAAAACAAAACAGCAGCTAGCACCTCAAAAACTCACTCTAATGCTATATATCTTTAAGAAAACGCAACTTCTTCTATTCTCAAGACTTTACTCTCCTGTCCAGCCTTATTTTTAGTCCCAGTTCAGCATCTCCCACTGTTAGAAACGCCCACCCATCCTGAGATATTTGGTGAAGCATAAAAACCAGACGAATACAGAAATGTTCTTGTCTTTCGCTCAAGAGGCGGTTTGCTGTTAGATGCATTAACTCCGTCTTTTTCTTCCTTCAACATCTTCCTCGTGACAGACGACCAGCTGACCTGCAGCAACAATTTTAAATTGTATAAGTTGGAGATTTTGTTTCTTTCTCCTTTAACAAGAAACAAGAAGACCTTTTCTTTTTAAAAAAATGACAGTAGGCTACAGTCTTTTCATGCTGTTTTATCTCCAACTGAAATAAGCTGCCCAGACAGCAGACATATTTATGTTTTTTACGGGCCAACTGTGGCACATGTGAGTCAGTTCTGGTAATAATGGAGCTTATATGGGCCAAATCTGGCTCAAGCACTACTCATCCTGCTGTCACATTGCAGTGTGTGGGTCAGATTTGGGTTATCCTGGCCAAGTTATATTCATTTCTGTTCCTCTTTGCTCCAAAGAATCAGTTTGGTTCTTCTGGAATTGCATCAACAAAAACATTTAAAATAGTTTCCAGTGGAAAAAAACATTGCTGAATGTTGACTGACGATGATTTTGTATAAAAATTGTGTTGACTTGATGTGTTATCAGCAATTCTGCAGCCATGAGTTTCGAGTTGTGGCTCTTGGATGCTCTGGTGTGTTTTTTTTTTTTTTTTTGCAAAAAAATAAAAAAGTTTAAAAATGGCAGATTTTGCACAATGACGTGAATTTTTGTCATAAAATCTCAAATTTCACAAAAAGCTTTCTAATAAAATCAAGACTTTCATACTAAAATCACAATTTGCTTCTTGTGAAATTATAAATAATTTTTTTGTTTTACTTTTTTGCAAAAACAAAAAAAGATTTTGTAATAAAATTGCAAACTTTTCAACACACAAATGTCACAAAATTTGTAATTTTTAAACCTAAAATTTTAATTTTTTTGTTGGAAGGTTTTTTTCAACATTTTGACAAATTGCAAATTTAAACTTTTTGTCCTATAATCACAAATTAGATAAAAAATTAGCCACTTTTTGTTTTAAAATCTTTTGCAAACGTTTGCTAAATTGTGACTTTTGGACATCAACCAGCTGCTCTCCACCTCAGTTATTCCACTTTTTGACATCAGTAACAACTCAAACGGGCGGTTGCGATGAAATTTCCCCAGAAATGTTTTAATTATAAGTGTATGATGTCTTTGCACACTGTCATGGGCCAGATAAGATGAAGTGGTGGGCTGGATTTGGCCTTGCAGTGACAATTTCACACTTCAGAAACTCACAGAAACTCTGTGTGATCAAACATGACTTCAGTAGAAAAACAACTCACTGTACGTCTCAGATGATGCGTCGTAAAGGGACTCGTAATCTTAACACAGTCCAATGAGATACTCTTCTTTTCGGGGTTGTGTTACGTTCACAAACATGCTGCCACATCTGGGAGCTTTAAAAGTGCACGACATCTGCTGCCACTACCTGATGTGGTCGTTCTTATTGGCTGTCGGCGAACTCCATCAGAGCCGTAAAGAACCGTAAATATAAAACATGTTTATGACTCGAGACGCTGTGACTCGACGGGGAATATTAAAACAATCCTTTCAACACTACACACTCGAGGATTATTTGGATAAATAATCAGTTGTGGGAAGCTTCAAGTCAGCCACACCCCCACGCTCACTGTGGTGTCATAAGACTGTTCTAGCCAATAACAGAGTCTCTACATTCTTTTGCTAACAAATATTTTCTTACAAACGTTTTTACTACATATATTATTTTAATGTTTCTTTTTTTTAAAAAGAGAAAGATTTTGTGGCTTTAGTGACAAAGGGTCACAGGCTGGGAGCACGCAGCAACCACCCAACCAGTTTTATAAATGTGCATATATACAACAGGTGAGGTGGTCCCAGATAATGTAACGCAGAAGGTCTGAAGATGTTACGTTCATGGAGCTTGGAGGTCTGGAAGGGGACAGAGTCAGTGTCAAAGTGGTCTCCAGGCCTTGTTGATGAGGCTGGTAGCAGATGGGAAGAAACTGTTCTTGTAGCGTGAGGTTTTGGTTCTGATGGATCGCAGCCTCCTGCCAGAGGGGAGTATCTCAAAGAGTTTGTGACCAGGGCCTGAGGGATCAGAGTCCTGGAGGCATAGAGGTCCTGGAGAGATGGAAGATTACAGCCAATCACCTTCCCTGCAGACCGAATGACAGACTGCAGTCTGTCCATGTCCTTGGTGGTGGCATCAGCGTGGATGGAATCAGTGATGGAGGAGCAGAAGTGCACCATCATTGTCCTTGGCAGATTGAATCTCTTCAGATGCTGCAGGAAGCTCATCCTCTGCTGGGCTTTCTTGATGAGGGAGCTGATGTTCAGCTCTCATTTGAGCTCCGGGGAGATGATAGCGCCTAGGAAACGGAAAGACTCCACAGAGTCAATTGTGGAGTCATAGAGGGTGATGGGGTGTAGGTGAGGCTGACTTCTTCCTGAAGTCCACAACCATCTCCACCGTCTTTGGAGGTGCAACTGTTGGTATGAAGGGAGACGAGCGGTGGACAACACAGCCGTGGGGGGAACCAGTGCTGGTGGACTGTGAATCAGAGACGTTTTCCCAGCATGCTGCTTCCTTTCAGACAGGAAGTCTGAAATCCACCTGCAGGTGGAGTCAGGCACACTGAGCTGGAAGAGCTTCTCTTGAAGAAGAGCCGAGACGATTACGTTGAAAGCATGTTTTGTTGCAGTTCCTTGACTGACCACTAGGTGCTGGTTCCAAAAGAGAGGAAAATCCCCATTAGACCCCATGTTAAGAGCAGAGTTAAACATATTTACAGCCTGGTATAAAAATTGGTTTTGGTCTCTAAATTTCGATTTTACATTCGTGACAACTGGATGTACCACATCAGATAAATTCATATTAACAAATAGAGCTGACCAGTCAGATGTCTTGATGTCATCTGACGTGCTTGGCGTCATTTGACAGGCTGCTGTTGGCTTTGACAACTTTGTCCCGCCTCTTTGCAACATGCGCCACATGTTTTAAAGGGAAAGATGTGCTTCAAAGGCCCTGAGAACAAATCTATGGGTCACGTGACTCAAAGACCTGCGACTGCGGCAGGAGGACCGCAGCCTGCTTGTCTGTCTATCATCAGGCTGGAGATCCCAAAGTTGTACCCAACTCAGTTTCTGGACATTTAGTCGAATGCTCGTCCATCAACTCAGATCAGTGGTTCAGTGGTCTCCAAAAAACCTGGTTACGTCTCATTCATTTAATAATTTTAGCATGAATCTGTCACCATTCTACAAAGTGTAATTATTGTTTTTGTACAAATTAAGTGAACTATTCAACGTCACTGAAAAGCTTTGGAAATGATGGTGATTAGTTTTGGTTTAATCTGGAATGGCACAAGCAAATCCTGAAGTAATAATTAAAATAATGCATACCGTTTGCACCAGAACGGAAGGGATCCTTGGTGGTTTTATGACTGCAGGTTTGAGGTCCAGTCGCAGCAAACGAAAAACTTCACAAGGACACAATGACTGGCCATTAGTTCACATGTTCCAGACTTCAAGTGTCTGCAGATCTCCTTCCCTTCAACTGGGGTGACAGTGTACTTTGGCAGACTGAGCGGTGGCTCTGTTGGATTGCTGGAGTGTCTCGGGAAATGTTCAGCTTTTCCACCTAACTGAATCATGTCACTGACAGTCGCTGCGTACTCAAAACGCAGGAAGGCGGCTAGATGAATATCGACAGCCGAGGACGGATGTAACGTAAACGTGTTCGGCGCTGATGCTCAGCCTCGCTGCCAGTTTGTTCAAGCAGCCACTTGTAGGAATGCAGTTTAAACTTCTCAGTGGGCCGAAGAGACATTTTGCAGCACATCTGTTAAACCTCCAACTGCAAACAAGCTTGGTTTTTGAACCGTGGAGGCTGGACGTCTGTAATTTATATTATGGAAAGTGAAAGCATTGCATGTTGAACAGGTGTTTTATTATTCTTCCCTGCTTGTTCCAGAGAACCATGATGTTCCAATCGTATTTTACTTTTCCATCGATTTGTTGGAAGCAAACTTGAAATATTAGAAATAAAGAGGTCTGAGGTTTTGTTAGAGCCTCGAGTTTCCAGTCATTGTTCTGATCTCACCTTCTGCCGACAGTCAAGGTAGCATTTACTGCAGAATCAAAAGAGTGGCATTCATTTTCTCATGTAACTCCCATAACTCACACAACTATATCCCCAAGAAACCTCGACTGCTCCTTTAAGAGAGACAACGCTTCGTTCAGATCTGATGTCATGACGAAATGATGCCAGACTCTCTGCTGTCTTTGTTTCTCGATGGGCCTTTGAGAAGTTTGAAGTCATTTTCTGGTCCTTTTTTTTTTCTTTCTGGCAGTGAAGTGATATACAAGGTGCGCCGGGTTGTAAACATTTCCTCTTCGGGTTTTGGCAGCAGCAGCAGCTGCAATCTATTTTCTCTTAGACCTGAAATGCCTTTTGTGTGCCAGGGCAGGACTGCTCTGGAGCATTTCTTCTCCACCCCCTCTTCACTCCATCTTTGTTTCTCCTCGTTTTTTCCCTCTATCTTCTCTTAACTTCCTTTGTGAAAGACATGTAGCCTTTCATTTAGCACCTTAAAAAAACAAGAAACAGAGGCCTCAAGGACCCCTGGAAGAATGTCTGAGGTTTTTGTCAGACATCATTAGCGCAGGTCTGGAGTGATGTCTTTTTCCTTCGCTGTTTTCTGTGTTTGGTCATTAAAGCAACAGCTGAGCTGCTGCAGCCTCATCCCTGCTGGGCGTGCATCATGCTGTGTTTACGCAGCGTTTTGTCAGGATGCTTTGAATCCGTACACTCTTCCTCGGCATGTGAAGCCTGATGTCGTAACCTTTAGTATAAAAAAAAAACAAAAAAACCTCAGAGCTCACCCCTGGCCTCACAGTTTTAAACCTGATGTGAACCAGAAGAAAGAAGCATCAAGCTAATCAGCAGGCAGCAGATTTACACAACAGGTGCCCTTTGATTGACGCTTTGGGTGATTTCCTTAAATTCCTTCCTGTTATACCAAACAGACTGGCTGTTTACTTCAATTCCTACACAACAAAAACACCTTTAATATCCCAGATTTTAATATTAAGCTGCAGACATGATCAAAGTCAGCCTCTCCTTCATAATACTTTAAGCTTTTGACTTGTTTTTTGTGTACAAGTCCAGTTAAAACAACCTATAAATGTAAATTCCTGAGGGTTATTTGTAGTCCAAGTGTGTTTTAAATAACATTTTCTTGTGTACTTCATTCATTCTTGAAAAGAACCCCGACCACTGGAGGTCCCTGTTGCACCAGGATTGCCGGGTCAGTGAAAGCCCATTTGGCATGCAGTGATGCATCTTTCCAAATGTGCCTTCAATTAGTGGGCCGCAGTCAACACCGTCCTCTGACTAGGAATGTCAGCTGAGCTGGAGATAACCCTGTTTGGTTTTCTTTTATCTCCCCGTGAAAAAACCCCAGTGAGGAGTTATGGATGTTCCTGCCTACATTTGCGAAGCAGATTCAGAGTCAGAGATAACAAAAAAAAAGCCACTTCTGAAGAAAACCTTTCAGTTTTTATTGCAATTTTTATGTGACTCATCGTGGCATGATTGAGCGGTCCTGCGTGGGAATATTTACTTTCAGTGCTGCGCCCATGTAGACCATAAGAAACTAGACATGCAGAAGACGAAGGCTCATGGGTGACGAACTTTAAGCGTGGGATGCACGGATAAGACAAATGCATCTGTCACTGTTTGACTGTCAGAGACTTGAAGAGTGCCACAGATATTCAATATCCATGCATTTGATCAGTTTAATGTACAAATTTCAAGAACTGAAGGTTTTCCTTGGATTCTTATGACCTGTCCAGCTGTACAAAAAATTCTGAAAATTCTCTCTCATAAAATTTGTCTAGTATGATCTCATTTCTACCGGTACACAATGTACCGGTGGAAATGAGATCATATTTCTACCGGTACACAATGTACCGGTGGAAATGAGGCTCTTAATACTTTTCTTTTCTGCCTCTTTCTAACTGTATCAACAGTAATAAACAGTAAAAACAGTAATTAAAGACTGTTCTCTGGGATTTGCTATCATTCTAATTGATGATTCAGCTGAATTCCAACCAGAAGTAGAGAACTTTTGGTCCAAACTTGGCGTTTTTGACCCAGGGTGAGTGTGGTTGCAATAGTTCCACCAGGCATGACCTGGTTCTTGAGTGTTTGGGCCACACCTGGCCCTCACATCACTTCCAAACATCCCATGTAACTAGCATGAGAAATTTAGACCACATGTGCTTGTACAACGTGATGCCGAAAAACCCAGCTTTGGTCCAGTTCTCGATTTTTGGGGACACGTCTGGCCTACATAACCCTTGGTACCGAAAAGGACCCGTAAGTGTCAAAAGTAGACCTATTTAGACCCAAAATGTGTCTGCTATCTGGAAACAACACAAACACAACAACACAAAAATAAAAAGTATTGTTTTGTTTAATCAAATGGAATGTAATCTATATTATATATATAATATTTACTATATATATATTATATAAACACTTTAGTTTCCCATGAGTCTGCAGGAGCTGCAGTCAGCAGTTAGTCTGCATGTTTTCTGCCCTGAACTGAATCAGATAGAAACTTAAATCCTTCTATTAATCACCACTTGCCCTTAAAGTTTAGCTTTGTTTAATTTTCAGATCGTAACATTTAAAGCTGTAGCTTTTTGCTTTCCTTTTTTCTTTATTTTTTACGGGGGAATGTAACTGCTATCAGAAGCTTCAAAGCCACCTAACAGTGAAAACTGCAAAAAAGACCCAGTAAAAACGACTTTGCTTTTCACGTCAAGTCAGCTCTTAAAGATGATGATGTAATCGTTTTCTTCTGTTCCCATTGGCTCTGAACTCTGTTGTGGTCGATTCATGAGCAAAAATGACGTCTTTCACAGCTCAAGCCTGATGACAGTCTCACCTCAGAATATAACAATAAATAAATAAATAAAAGAATCTATTGATGAATGAGTTGTTTATTATACCCAGGTAGTAGCTTACCTTCATTTTTAAGAACATCATGTTACCTAACGAGACCAGACCAACTGAAGCACCCCCACATCATAATACTCCCCCCACAGGCATAGTATCCACTAAACATCCTGAAGCCCCCATCACTCTGGAAACGCATGCTCAAGTCTTTAAGCCTCTTGTTGTTCCCACTGTCACTGAAACGCAGTATTCGGAGTCCTACTGTTGATTTTATTTTAATTACATTTCACCAAAATGTCATTTCTTCCTTGAATATGATGATTCACCTCCATCCAAGTGGTTTTAATCATGTGTGACACAATTTTTATTGCTGTTTCTTATCAGTGTCCTCAACTGGTTTGTTTGCTTGAAGCAGAAGAATGAGTCGACCCGTCTGAAAAAAAGAAACATAATTTCCAGCGAGCTTTTACAAGATGTGTCATCTGCCACGTTGTTTATGGAATGGAAACTACTTACCGCATCAATTAGAGTTAAACAACGTCTTGCCAGCTGAAATATATTAATCACCGCTGTACTTTTCCAGAGGGAAGCTCTCACCTATGGGCTTAATTAAATCCAGGTGGTGATTTTTTGTTTTCTTAACTCTGTATTTGTACTCATGTCTGCTGTCAGCAAATGTCAACCTCCTAAAGGTTGTTTTGCCCTCTCACACACTATATTAATAAAAGTCACAAAAAAAATATTCTCACTTTCATGGTTCATGTTCTCAAACATTAACCATAACGAACATTGATTTTTAAAGATCTGACATATAGCTCTTATCATACTGGCTCGTACCTCCTTTTTCGTACCTACTTGGCAGGTTCTAACCGAGCTGAGTCGGGCTGAAAATGCGTCACCAGGATGCAGGCCACTGATTGGCCAGAGAGTGATGTCACTGGTGAGCCATGAGACCGACTCCTTAACGCCTGCCCTATTTAAAACTCAGCAACGGCGACTGCGATTTACTTTAACTTTACAACTTTATTTTCACAACTAAACTTTGATACAGCGAAAAATGGCAAGCAAACCTTCTCTGTGGTGCAATGAGGACACCTCGATGTCATTGTTGCCATTGTTGTCGTTACCGCGTTTTGGGCCTCCTTACCATGAAGGCCCCGCCCACGTCGAGGTGACCCTGCACAGGAAATAGTGGGTATTGATGATGGATGGATGGAACCCAAAGCTGAAGATAGCAAAGTTAAAAAGAATTAGTAATAACATAATTGTGTTGTGTTATGCTAGCCAGTCTGGTTAGCACTGGTAAGCCAACTAAAGCAGTGATAGTCAGTCTGAGTCAGTCTAGGCAAGACACTATGATAAAATGCAGATGGGGAACAACATAAGTAAAGCTGGAACTGAAGTAGTATTCATATGGGTGCCAGCCCATATAGGTGTCA
>JBAMYA010087540.1:0-22274 GCA_037176975.1 Arrhamphus sclerolepis | reverse complement strand
ACTCCACACAGAAAGGCCCCTGTGGAGGCTCGAACCAGGAACCTTCTTGCTGTGAGGCAACAGTGCTAACCACTAAGGCACCGTGCTGCCCAAAGCTTGATTATAGAAGTCAAAAAGAACCATTAAACCATGTTGTACTCGAGCTATAAAGTGGTGGGTCTAACCACCCACATTTATTAATTTACTTTTGTAAGGTTTTTAAATAGTTGCTTTCTTTTAGCTGTCATCTTCTTTGATATGAAGCTGTGACAACTGTGTTGCATCCTAAAATGTTTAAAGGGATGGTATAACCTAGCAGGGACTAACAGACTGACTAACAGACATCAAGGTGGTCCTCTCAGTCTCTGCTAGTGTCACATTTAATGTACAATTATTATTTTGACTGCTACAGAGCGTTTGATGTTTCCTGCCTCATACTCTGTGCTCATTATGCTGAACTAAAATGACACAATTACCGAAGATAAACTGTCTGCTTTAATTGGAGGGTATTTAAAGACATTGAAATCACAAGAACAAAGCGCTGCAGACTTGTTTTGAAACGCTTGTCTGGTATCAGGGGAAACTGTTTAAAGCAATTTCACTCATTGATCTTTTAGATTGATGTTTAAATTCTACGTTTAAAACCTATCATGCAAAGAGCAGCTGTACATAAGGTACTTTCTCCTCTCTGGTGAATTTTTTGTATCTCAGTGAGTTCCGTGTAAATACTTCAACAATTGTGAAGGCAAAAGTCAGAATGAATTGTATTAGGTAAGATAATAAGAAATTATAATAGGTAATGCATTCAGAACTCTGATTGTTTACAGCTGGGCTGGGGAAAAAGGATTTTATTGGTTAACTTGAAATCATAATTTATGGTGATATTAAAATTGAAAATGGTTTTCACTTTAATTTGGTCAATTCACTTTTACTATTTACTTTATTTCTTTGAGCATCTCAAACGTAGAACTTAATACCACACGCAATACAAGAACTACAAACTCACTTCATACTAAACACCTTTAAAGCATGACTATTGGAAGGTCATCACTGTGATCACATCTTTGTTTAAAGTTATCCTTCTCTGGATTTATTGTTTGGTACCACTTGATAGTTGTACAGCTGTCCGTGGATAAATTATTTCGTGTATGCTAATTTGGGACGATAGTCCCTGTAGTATACACCTACGTATGTATGGAAACTTTGTTCAGTGCAATACATACACCTGCATATGCAGATTTGTGCTATAGGCAGTGTGCAATACAGTCTATGAATCTTGTTTTTAGTTGATCAGATTTATTGTTTTTATCACTTTTAAATTATTGGTATCAACCTAATAATGGGGCTAGAGATATAAATTAGCCACCTGGCTAAAATCTCCCCAAAAATTATATGTAAAATGTTCATTGATATATGTTGTTCCGTTTATAAAAATACATTTTGTTTTTTTTTTATAATAATGGTATGGCACTGCCACCACTACCACAAGCTTCTGTAGTTGCCAGTGCCTGCCTCTCTAAAGCTCTCCTTAGATGAGAACAAATCCACAAAACAGGCACAGTTTGCTCAGTTGTTTGGAAGGGGTTCCTGTAGCAAATTGCTGTCCAATGTGAAGTTTGTCTATAGTCCGTGGCAGCATGATGGTAGCAGCACAGCTAATTTATTCTAGCATGTTAAACAGAGGCACGCACGTGTTGTGCCTAACTGTGAGGTCCAAGATAAGGAGTCTGTTTCCACAGTGTGCTAGAAAAAAGGCACCTGGAACCCTGTTAAAGAAGCATTTATTATAGAAAATAGCTTTCTTCCCCTTGCTTGCCTTTGGGACCTCCCAGGTCTGGACATGTGTCCCAAAAAGGAGATTGCTTCTCAGCCAGCTCCTGAGAATGTAGCAGGTTCCTTTCAACCCCCCGGTGATAAAACTCAGAAGAATTTAGCTTTCTTGCTGGGTCCATATCTGGCCAGTCCAGGACACCAATACGGTATGAGTAGTCTTTTGACTAAACTAACCAACAGTGCTGAGGGTAGGCAATCCAGAACAAAAACAGAAATTAATCAGGCCACCATCCAAACTAAGGTGAGCACAGGGACACTGCAAGGAAACCAAAAACTAACAAGCAAAAGATCCAAATGACCAAAGGTAACGCAGAGAAACAGCAAGGTAGACAAGACAGACAGACTGTCAGGGAAGACACAAGACAAATAGACATAGACAGGGGTGGAGGAGATACAGGTATGAACAATCAGAAAAGAGGGACAAAGGGAAGTCAAACTGGACTGAAAACACAGCAGAAAAGTAAACAAAATAAACTAAGAAGGAAAGAGTACAGCAACATAAAAAGAACAAGGGATGCAAAAAAAAGAAAAAACTTAAACAAGGACAACTAAGAAAACCTCAAGGAACACAAGTTCAAAATCAAACCAAGACAATTACAAACCCTATACAACTTAATACAACATAATAATGGTTAAAAACAAACAAAGAGTTCAACAACTAATTTAACATTCAGTTCCTTATGGCAGCAACCAGGATCAGGATCAATAAACTCAGTCATAAGACTGGATGAGGGTGGGAGTGGGAGTCATTAAACAGAACCTTGAGACCTCTCAGCCAGTGAGCGACAGGAGGTCACTGAACAAATTGCTCTCCATGGTGGACAATCCATCCCACCCTCTCCATGACTCACTACAGAGACAGCACAGCTCATTCTCCAAGAGAGTCACCCCACTTTCAGAAAGAAGATGACAGAAAATACTCCTAACAGTCACTATTTCACTGTACGGCAACTCATCTGTGTGTTGAAGATGAATCTACCTGCATCTAACTAGATAGATGTCTGTATTTGCCTCGCTACATACAAAGCTATCTAACCAGATAGATATCTATCCAACACAACTGTGGATGTGGAGAGATAGGTTTCACATTAAAATGCTTCCCTCGTTTGTCCAAAGTTTATAATCAAACTTGGGAGACGAGATGTGCAAGTGATAAAGAAACCCCTTTTGCCTAAAGCATAATACCCCTCCACACCCCCAGCCCCACCCCTCAAGTCTGCATCTGTGCCAGTGTGAGGTAGCGCTTCATTTAGATTAGATTTAGACACCTGGTGTCAATCAAATGACTATGAAGCTCATAACCACTTCATTGGGAGTAAATATAATTTAATGAATTTTTTGTGCATTGTGAGGTTGTTTTATCACTGAACTATCACAGTGGGATTAAATTAAACCATTTCCACTGCAGTCTTCCACTTTGATGTAGGTTTCTTGTCCTTTTTCAGATACAGTTCTTTTCAGTGCAAGCTTTTCTCCAAATATGCCGTTTTGTGCAGTTAGAGTAATAACAGTGAGTGTATCCTCTCACCTTCTTCTCTCTTTTGTAACAACTCTCTTTCCTTGCAATACACGGCATGAAAACAGATTTGCACCCTATATGCCAAGAGTGCTGCTGGGAAGCTTAGGGAATATTTTCCTGAGTACATACACACACACACACACACAAGCGCACAGTACTCTCTGCTTCAGGTGCTGTATTTGGCTAATCTTAGACTGAGATACCACCAATAGGGTTAGTTGACTGACTGTGATCTCTAGAAGAAGTCACATGATCATCTTGAAAGAAAACAAGAAATTTGATATTTTGCATACTTTATGTACTCTTCAATTTGTTACTATTTGATATTTGAAACTTTACCATAATGTTGCTCCAGGATATGCCAATCCTGACTGGCTGGTGATCACAATGGCATGACACTGCCCTATAAGTAGCTTGTGCTACAATACAGCATCATTCAAAATAAGCACCTTTTCTCGCTTCCCCCAAACAAGAAGTGTTGGCTGGTGAGACATCTCACTCATGCTCCTCTGAGAACCAGGGTTATGAGAGTAACCTAAAGTTCTCATTCATAGCACTCCATTTCAATGTCTCCCGATGGGATATGGAAACTCCCAAACTGACAGACAGACAGTCTCAAGCAACCGCCAGCACTTAAGGAGAGACACAATGCCCAAGTGACAACCCAGAGCTAAGCACCGCATGGGCAACACTAGAAGCAGAGACATCCACATTATAAAACCGTAAGAGAGTAAGCGGTGAAGAAAAACTTTTAGCCGCGCAAATGTTCTGGATGGAAGCACCATTACACAGGACATAGTCATGCCTTGAACAGAGTGAGCGTGTGGACTTGTATGTGCCAGTAAACACCAACTCAAGTAGGCTAGGGCTATAGCTCCCACAATCCATTGTAACCGCTGTTGCCTGCCCTTAGTAGGTCTGGTCCATGACGCAAAGAGTTGGTCACTCCCACAAAAGCCATAGTCCTGTCCATATAAAAATGCAAGGCTCTAACAGGACATAGCATGAAAAACCTTGGCTCTTTGGAAGAAGAGAAGGCAGCTGATGAATGCTCCAAGGACAACGGGCGACCAAGAGCCCGTACCAGCTTAGGCACAAAGGAGGGTTGAGCATAAGAGAGGCCCACTCACCCCCAAAGTGAGTGCAAGAGGTGTGCACCGAAAACAGGAGCTCGCGAGACCACGAATGTGCAGCGAGTAAAACTGAAAAATGAGAAGAGGTGTGTGAAAGATGCTGCATTGTAGCACAAGATACCACTAAGATGGTGTCACGTCATCGAGATCACCAGCCAATCAGCAGTGGTGTAATAAATGCTTCTGAGGAATCCACGCGGTGGCGTATTCCTTAGTGAGACATCGAAACAAATGCTATGCATGAGAACTGTCTCTGTAGGCTTAATTAATCACCACTGCTAGCACTCAGATGAATGGGCCTTCAGACAGACTTGCCCGTTTGTAAGACTTGCAGAACTTTTATCCCATTTAATCACAGAGTTGTCTATCAAGAGCTGAGAGTCCTTGTCTCTGTTCTGTACCAGGGAAACTTCATCTGCCCCAGGCTCAAACATTCACTGTGTTTTCTCAAGTTGGGTGTTGATTGAGTTGGATTTCAAATGTTTTACAGAAGTTGAATGTTTCACAGGACATTAAAAAAAGAAAAGAAAAATGTCAACCCGGCGGACCCCCAACCTGGGGTGATCTCCGGCGAAGAAGTGTGTACATGGGCGCAATGATGTCAGTGATGTAGGTTTCTGGAGCTCCTCTGCTCCATCGCTACTCCTCAGCTCACTGACAGCCATGACTTTCTTGTCAGAAAGACGTCGTTCTCAAACATGTCTGACCAATGGGAAAGCATCCGCGGGGTGTTTGTGTAAAAGCAAAACAAAAACAAATTAAAAAAAACTTCATTACTTTTTTCACCTCAATTGAAAAGAATCAATATATATATTTTAATTTTGGATTTGAACAGTCTTTTTTTTTTGATTGAAAATATTACTTTTTTGATTGAAGATAGCCTGCGATGGCCAATACTAGCAGAAGGTCCTCAAAGTCCATTGGCTTGATTAAACTGAGATCTAGTTTGGAGGTCAAGTTAAAACTTTAATCCCATGTCATGTTCATCAAAACCTTGCTAAATACAGCAGTGTTGCAGCTATTATCAGAAAATGCTGTTGCCAAGGAAGGATGTGTGCAAATGTCAAATTTTAGGAAGATGGTTGATTAATTTATTTTCCATACCCACTATAGTCCTGTTCAAAGTCACAGAGGTCTGCTGGAGCCTATTCCAACTGTCAACCCATCATAAGGCCTAGCAAAGACAAAAGTAAATAAATAAATAATACACAATCAATTTGACATGCATGTTTTTGACTGTGGGAGAAAGCCTGAGAAGCATCAGAGCAAACCACCAAGCCACACTACTGCTGTAGGTGGTGCATGTCAGAGAATATCCACATTAATGCCAAGACCCAATGTTTCCCAGTACAATATTATGAGCATCACAATGCCAATGCTGGCTTTCATTCCTGCCATAATTGTCACACCAGGCTTCTTCCTTTCAATGCTCGTCCAATGCTGATGAATTTTGGATGCTTTCAGTGGTGGACGGGTATTAGCATGGCAAGCATGACAGGTCTCTTGTGCAACCTGATATGCATCAAAGTGCAATACATTGTGAAAACTTACACCTTCCTGTCATAGTCAGCATTAGATTTTCAGCAATGTGCTACAGCAGCTCTTCTATGGATGCCATAAAAAGTAACGATTGATGCCTTATGATACCCGTTTAAAACTCAGATAGGAACACAAACGTGTTCTCCTCAGAAGCAAGTGTGACATGTGCTGCATGTTGTTAGTTTTCTGGATACAAACTTTGTTGCTACAATAGCTTTGTTTCAAAGAAATTTGCTTTTATCTGCTGCCGGTTCAGATGACATTCCTTTTGTCTTGCTTTATTATGTAATCCTTTCACACCTGCTTCCCTCCGTTTTAGTTTTTGCTTGGCTGACACTGTTTGTCGCTATAATATGAAACAGGCTGCTCATAAATATTAACTACTCCCAATCTGCTCAAAACACACATTGTGGACATTCACATGTTCACATCCCAACTTAACCTTGTGTTTTACAGCAGTGTCACAGAGGACTGAAAACCTCTTTTATCGTTGGTTCTTTCAGGCTTCTCACAGTTCACACTGTTTCTCTGAGACAAAGCAATGGATCTCAGTCCTCATACATCAAATAGTTATATTTTAAAGCTTTGTTCAAATATAATGATATACTGGAGATTGTTAGAAAAGAACTGAGAAAGAAAACACCATATCAACTAATATTAAGGAGGAGCCCCTTTTGTCACTCTTCAAAGCTTTAAATGTGGGAAAGAAAACAAAGCTGTTTGTCTGGTAGGATGTGAATTATTCTTGATAACCTCAATCTGTCAGTTCCAACATGAAATACTAAAGCCCCATAATGAAATATGTCTCCTATTTATTGTTCTGTAGCCTCAATGAGCTGGAGGGAACTGATGGCTTCTCTTTTAATTAAATTATTAACACTTGATACCAGAGACAGTTTTCATTAGAGTTCATTTCTGCCCAATTATGACTTTTTAATTAACAATGTGCTATTATTATCCATGTCTTAGAGGTGAAATATCAGGAAATAAGTGATTTTATAACCATATAAATATCTTTTTTCTTTGAAACCTCTGATTTAGAAGAGGATGGGTTTCAATCATTTCAAGCTAATTCCTGCATTTATGGTATTATTAATACGGAAGCTACTCATCATAGAGCTTACAGTCTTACAGAACAAGATGTTCTCCACATTTTCACAGATTATAAATATCCCCTTTAATACCCAGACCTGACTATTGCACAGTACTGAATCTCTGCATAATGTTCTAGAGACTCATTGGAATTGCTGTAGTAAATGGAAAATCAGTAGAAAGCGCTTAGATTTTCAGAGCTAGACATTGTTAAATCCCTTGGAAGCAGTGCAGAATGTTTAAAAGATGCCACCAGTATTTTATGAAGCTTGGACATGATGCAAGTCCTGGAACAGAAATGGTAATGTAGTATTTGTCACAGTGAACTGTTTGTTATATGTTCGTTAGATTTCCTACTCTAAATGCTGTCACCAGCTTGAACCATTTTATCTTCAGTCCTTTTAAAACAAGACCTTCTCCAATCTTTTGTGTGAGAAACACAGAGAGAAATGCTCACCTACTCCAAAAATGATCTTGCATTACCACTAGATTAACTATTAAAGAAAAGTTGTGCTATACCAGGATGGTAATTTTGGAGAAATTAGTTTCACAGCTTCTCGTCTGTGTAGGGTAAAGAGCAAGGTTAGCTGCAAAACAGCCCTCCAACTGCTGGTGGATGAAGAGTTTCTCTTCGTTCACATTAACCCCTGAAGTGGAAGCTGTTTTTGTTGAAGGACAGCTCTTCTGTCTCTTTAAATAACATGCCACCACTCACCTACAGCACAAAGAAAACAGCATTCATCACAGTGACTGTCACTATCATTTATCCTCATACTTTAAATGTCATCTCATGCACAACCTCCCTTGCAGGTTATGATGCTGTGACCTGCACAAGCATTCAAATAATTTGTCTTCCTGTATCTTATAGAGACACCGGGGAGGGGAGAGGACGGTCAGCCGGACACATCATTTTCTGACTCGTCGCTCTTCGCTCACTGGGGTCAGGATCTCAGCCCGGAAAACCGGCGAGTGGCACTCAAGATGTTCCAGTACTATGGATATAATGCCTACCTCAGCGATCGTCTCTCCTTTAGCAGGCCAATAGCAGACCTCAGACCTGATGGGTAAGAATGCTGGTAGAATAGCATCAAGACACTGGTTGTACACCAGAAGCATACTCCCATTGATAAAAATAACAAGAACAATAATAATAATAACAACATCAATTTATACTGTATCCTCTGTCTAGATAATTTATTTCATTGTTTTCATTTAATTTTAATATAATAGGTGGATTGGGGTGTTATATTGTTAAAAGATTATCGTTAATCATTTGAAGTGTATTGTAATGTAAAGAAATTTGAAACTTCATAGTGTCACAGAATATGTGTACTGCAATAGTAATGTTAAACAAGTACCACTTTTCTTTAAGTGTAGGGACGTTGAGGTTTTACTTTCTCCTAAAAGCATGATGGCATTTTCTTGTTGTGGTTACTCCATATAAATAATAATACTAATATTAATATCCATCCATCCATCCATCTTCTTCCGCTTATTGGGTTGCGGGGGCAGCAGCCTAAGTGGGGAAGCCCAGACCTCTCTATCCCCAGCTACTTCTTCCACCTCAACCAGGGGGATCCCAAGGAGTTACCAGGCCAAGCCAAGAGACACAGTCCCTCCAGCGTGTCCTAAGTCTTCCCTGGGGTCTCCTCCCAGTGGAACATGACTGGAACACCTCACCCGGGAGGCGTCCAGAAGGCATCCTGACCAGATGCCCGAACCGCCTCATCTGGCTCATCCCACCTGCACAATGTGGAGGAGCAGCAGTTCTGGTCTGAGCCCTTCCCAGATGACTGAGCTTCTCACCCTATCTCCAAGGGAGAGCCCGATGGTCACTACCCATAGCTGGTGACCATAGGTGAGGGTAGGAATGTAGATCGACCGGTAAATCGAGAGTTTCACCTTCTGATTCAGCTCCTTCTTTACCACGACGGACCGGCACAGCGTTCGCATCACTGCAGATGCCGCACCAATCTGTCTGTCGACCTCTCACTCCATCCTTCCCTCACTCGTGAACAAGACCCCAAGATACTTGAACTCCTCCACTTGGGGCAGGAACTGGAGAGGACACTCCACCCTTTTCTGGCTGAGGACCATGGTCTCAGATTTGGAGGTGCTGATTCTCATCCCAGCCGCTTCACACTCGGCTGCGAATCGCTCCAGGGAGAGCTGGAGGTCCTGTCTTGATGAAGCCAACAGAACCACATCATCTGCAAAAAGCAGAGACCCGATCCTGAGGTCACCAAGCCAGATCCCCTCAACACCTCAGCTGCGCCTAGAAATTCTGTCCATAAAAGTAATGAACAGAATCAGTGACAAAGGGCATCCTTGGCAGAGTCCAACTCTCACCAGAAACAAATTCAACTTACTGCTGGCAATGCGGCCCAGACTCTGGCACCGGGAAGACAGAGACCGGACAGCCTGTACAAGGGAGTCTGGCACCCCATGATCCCAAACACCTCCACAGAAGGCCCCGGGGGACACGGTCAAACGCATTTTCCAAGTCCACAAAACACATTTAGACTGGTTGGGCGAACTCCCATACCCCCTCCAAGATTCCAAACAGGGAGTAGATCTGGTCCACAGTTCCACAACCAGGACAAAAACCACACTACTCCTCCTCAATCCAAGTTTGACTATCCGACGGACCCTCCTCACCCCTGAATAGACCTTCTCAGGGAGGCTGAGGAGTGTGATCCCCCTATTGTTGGAACACACCACAATATGATCATGAAGAATCCTCTGCTAAGGCAGCAGAATGGATTTTTTTTTTCATGATAAAATATCATTTTGGCATAATTTGAATAATTCATTTATATAACGCTTTTCACAGGTTGAAAGTTTCACAACAGCCAGACAAAAAACATGAGACAAAAAGGAATAAAGGAAATATAAAAACAAACATAGCATAACACTAGCAGACATAAAAACATACAACCAAGCTCTTGTCTAATTAAAAGGCTGTCTTAATAAAGGGCTCTTTAGCTGATTTTTAAAAGATTCAGCAGAGTTAGGAGGAAATTTGAGGAAACATTTCATTATTTTATTACTTTTCATTAGGGTCTCCTGATCCTCCTATTAGCAAAAACTACCCACTATAATCTCAGACTCCTGCCCTGGTTGTCTCTTGAGACGTCTACATATCGTTTTACAGCACTATGTCACACACGGGATTGGACAGTGGCAAAGAGATACGCTTTACTTGAGATACTTTTGTTGGGAGGGGGGGGCTTACTACTTTTAGACTGCAAATGTATTACTGTTCTTGTTGCTTTTGCACTGAAGTCAGCTGATTATTTTCTTCCACAGACATACTGTTTGTGTAGTGTTTGTAAGTGATTTACATTAGGTTTCTGCTAGGATGAAAGCAAAAGTCACCTCCATCAGCTAATCCGCTTAGTGCTAGTGTGCAAACATGATGGCTACAGCAGAGAAATATGTCCATCTGACCATCTATAGCCATATCTCATCTATCTGAAATGAAGAATGACTTGCATCATTTTAAATGTTTACCCTGGACAAACTTCATCACAGCTTAAAAACTGTCCAACCTGAGAAAGTATATCAAAGTATGTAGCTTTTAAAAACATATATTTTATTCCTGATGAACATTTTATACAAAGTTGTCTGTGTTTGTTTGAACATAGTTGTCCTTTCAGTTCAGTGGGTGGTTAATTAAAAGCAAGTTTTTTGGTAACTTGTTTCTTTCCAACACTAATATTAGTTAACTTAGGGCAATGTTCCTTAAGTCCTTAAGGGCAACAGTTTGCCATTTTTCAGATTTCTCCCTTTTCCAAAACAATGATTGAAATGAAGGTGCTATCAGCAGGAAGGCCTTCATACACAATTATTCTTAGGTGCAGGCATGTTCATTATATAATTGAAACACAGCTACTGTGGGAAAAACAACTGCTAACATTTTACTAGTCACTTGTCACTTTCTCCTTTCTTCAATTTGAATGTTGTGTTAATAAGAGAACTGTTTGTGCATGGCTCAAACTTAACATTTTTAAAAACCAGTGGCTGAGACTGACCATTAGACAACTGTAACTGTGAGAAGGTAATAAGATTAAGAGAATACTCATTGAGTCAGAAATGTTCAGTGCTGTATGCCCAACCTTGAAAGTATCTGGTACTCTTGTGGGATTCTATCTGTACAGAGGAGCACAGATATACCATCGCAGTAGTAATGGAATATTGCCATTTAACGTACTACCTACCAAACAGGGCTGTTTGGAAGAGAAATCTCTCTCAGGTATATTATTCAGCTCCTCTTTCCTGCAGTGGAAATGAGGTTATGATGGAAAGGATCCTCCGGTAGTCCTTTGTCCCAGGAGGTAAGTTCCTTTGGCCACAATGCAGCTTCAGATAAAACCCTCGACTAAAATCGCCACATTCCTGCAAAGTGAAAACTGTTGACACCACACCTTGTTGTTTGTGACCCAGTTTTTCAATACAGCTACCTGAAAACTGTTCACATATCAGCAGTTGTGAGAGAAGGTGGGGTGATATCCTACTGTGCAAGTTTACACAGCTCAAAGATCTTCAAGGCATTTTCTCCACATCACTGGGCTCCCAACAGACCATTCATTCCCACTAAATGCTGCCTCTGTACACTCATCCGAAACTGTTGTAGGGAAGACATTAATCAAGCACATTTTCCATCTCTGTTTCACATCCCCAGTGCCTGAGCCATGGCATTCAGCAGCGTGTTGGGAATGAACAGCGATATAATTCTGTAGTAATTATACAGAATTGATGGGAACAAAGTAGATAATGCAGTTCCAACACAATCACTCTCTACAATTAGTTGAGACTCTCATGTGAAGATATTATCATTTGGGGTTTTAAAATTTTTGACCAGTTTTGGAGAAACAATGCTGTGTGTGAATTTACCCACTTACTACATAGTGCACTATAGGGTGTCTGTGCTATTTTACTGTTGTTCAAATAATGATATGTCATATTAATTGTATTCTTTACAGGACATTCAGTGTACCACAGTACTCCATCAAGAGTAGTGTAAAAATGATAGTCACTACATTAGTTGTTGGGAATCTGTTACATTTTCTGTGCTACAGCAATGATGTAATGAACAGCACATACAGTAATAGTTCATTCTGCTGACAAATCAGTCCCCTGCACAGGAACTCCCTACATAGTAGCTGTAGAGAGGTTGTAAATACCAACAATTTGGTGATAGAAAACTGTGTTATAAAAGTTTTTTTTTTAATTATTCTTAAAATGGTCCATTTTACATACATACAACTCTTGTGGATGAGGATAGTAATTGTTAAATAGACTGACAATGGCTCTAAACCAAGATGGTTGTAAATCAAAGCAGCACTAAAACAAGTTTAATGAATATGAGGTCATAATGAAATCTGCCAAGACACTGGGCTGGGAATCTGAACTCCTGCTTTTTAAGGCTCAAAAATGTGTCTTGTCATTCTTTAGACCAGCCAAATCCGTAAGCACAGCTTCACTAATAATTTGTTATTTATTCTCCACAGGTGCAGAAACATTTCTTATCCCCTGGACCTTCCTCAAGTGAGCGTTGTGTTTATATTTGTGAATGAAGCCTTGTCTGTAATCCTGCGGTCCATTCACTCTGCCATCAACAGGACACCATCCCACCTTCTCAAAGAGATAATCCTGGTGGATGACAACAGCAATAACAGTAAGTCTCATCGCATTTTCTTTAACCCCTCACTCAAACTGTGACTACCAAGTTGTAGCGTAGCAGCCAAAGTCAGGTATGGCTGGTCTTTCAAGTTGGAGATTTGTCAAAAGCTTTTATTAGATAACTGAGGGTTAAACATTAGTTAACCAACTTGGCATTGCTTTTAAAGAAAAACCTAATATCATCACTGAAGCAGTGCATCCAGGATGTTGTGTTTTCAGACGGGATGCTGTAAACGAATAGAATAGCTTGTCATAATGGGTTTGGAGAAGTTAAGCAATTCAAGCTCACAATACATCAGACCACATTGCATTTGTCAAACAGTTGATTTGCACCCTGTTTTTGTTTTTCCTTGTAATCTTAAAAATAAAAGCATACTTTAAACATACTATTAAGTGTAAGCTAAGTCAGTCTGTGGTACTGAGGTTCAGTTAAATTGATGGACTGGCGACCTGTTCAGAGCACTCGCTGCCTCTCTCCTGCTAACAGACGAGATAAGCTCCAGCCTCCCAGAGACTGTGAAAAGGATGAAGCATGTTTAGAAAGTGGATGGACAGAGTTTCATTTAAATGTGATATCTGAGCATTAGTGCACAGTGCCAAAGCACTCTGACTCAGTAGGATATCATTATAAGCATATGAAGCACACAATCATGGATGCAAAGCCGATGTTCAACATAATATTTATGCTATACTATTGTGTGTGTATATGTAGACCTATACATATATCTTTATAAAACAAGTTTGGTTTTCCTTTTGTATATCTAATGATCATACTGCTTTACCTTTAGACAAAGTACTGTGTGAGAGACAAATGGTGAGAGAGTACTAAAGCATTTTTTCCCCCTTTTTTTTTTTTTTGTTTTGAGCAAAATGCTGTTCTGGGAGCAGAGACCTGCAGAGACACACTGGATATCATTTTATTTGCTGAGGTCATTTTGTTGACCTGGCATCGGCAGACACAAACACATGGCAAGGGCAGTGGAAAAAATCCAGCACTTTCCCTTTGATTAGACAGTTGCCCCTTGGATTAGACTCCAGATGCTATCAGGTGCATTCTCAGTCATTACTGAACAGATGCCAAACAAGGCTGGAAAACCACAGTAGCTCAAAACAATTCAACAAAAAGTGCATCAATTATGTTCTGATCAAAATGTGTCAGTGTATAACAGTATTTCTTTATCTTGACCCTCAGGTACCACTGTCCACAGTTTTAGATTTTTCCCTGATATAAGGTAGGTGTGTTGGAGTAGGGAAACATCTAAATCATGCTGGGTAGTTGTAGCTTAGGGCCAGAGAAATACCAGCATACACCATATATATATCATACTGATATCATGAAATGATATATAAAACATTGCGGCAACATCAAATGTAATCATTTTAAAAAGAAAAAATCAATAATGAAAAGGCCATGAAAAGCATACAGCAAGTATGAATGTAGGAAAATAGTTGAGCCTCATTTTGAACATTGTGGTGCCAAGTAATTGTGGATCAGAATTATATAATTTCCTTTTGTAAATTTTGATCCACTGTTTCCTGTGGTAAAAGAGGTTTTAAAAAAGTATTCATACTCCTTATTCTTTTCATTTTAGAGGATTCAGCCAGGTCTTATTATCACTGCCCACCATTTAGATACTTCTGGGTCATTTCACTCAGTCATGATCCACTTTAAGCCAAAGACAGTACCTCTGATCTGAGCTCTATTGATTACTCTTCACCTTTGTTCTGTTCTTGCCATACAAATATGATTCTCATCAGTCATTGCGCTCCAGATCCTGGATGTTTTCTTTGTTCATTTTGCTCTTTGCCTAACTCTGCTTCGCATTCTTTTGGGTTGCTGTTTTGAAATTCATTCCCTGCTTCTGCAGTGCTTTTAGTTTTGCTTACCAAACTGAATCATAATCATCATCCATCCATCCATCCATCCATTAGCTCCTGCTTATCTAGTGCCGGGTCACGGGGGCAGTAACTTCAGCAGAGAAGTCCAGACACCCCGACCTCCCTCAGGATGTGGTTAAAGCTCTCCCGGAGGTGTTAGTTAAAGATCTGTCTTACAGGTTCCTCTGCAGACCCTCACGACACATTTGGGTCTACCTGGTCTAACTGGCAGTTTCCCCCGCCACCTGATCCAAATGACCACCAGGTAGTGATCAGTTGACAGCTCAGCTCCTCTCTTCACCGATGTGTCCAAAACATGCGGCCGCAGATCCAATGATACAGCTGTAAAGTCGATCACTGAACTGCGGCCAAGAGTGTCCCAGTGCCAAGTGCACTTTTATGTTCGAACATAGTGTTCAATACGGACAAACCGTGACTAACACAGAAGTCCAACAACAAAACACCGCTTGGGTTCAGGTCAGAGAGGCCGTTCCCCCCAGTCACACCCCCCCAGGTCACACTGTCACTACACACACGTGGGTCAAAGTCCCCCAGCAGAACAAGGAAGCCTTCTTGGAGTCAAGGACTCCAAGAAGGCTGGGAACTGCTGCTGGTGAATAAGCACAAACAACAGTCAGGACCAATTCCCTGACTCAGAGGCACAGGGAAGCAACCTCTCAGCCTCATGCACAAGCTAAGGCTCTTTCCCCACCAGAGAGGTGACATTCCTTGTCCTGACAGCCAGAGTCAACAACCGAGGGTCTGTGCCCCTGAGGCCCTCAATACCCGTCCCTCATTGCACCCCACTCCCATGGCTTTTTTTGCAGGTCCAGGGTCTACAGGAGGGTGGACCCATGTCTTTCATTCATGCTTTGCATGGCTGGGCCCCATGGGAAAAGGTGGGCACACCAGGCACTTGTGAACGAGCCCCTCCCCCAGACCTGGCTCCAAGGTGGGACCCCAGTAAACCTGACCCGAATGATGGACACTTGTTCCTTGATTTAAATTCTTCATGGGAGTCGTTAGAATCGTTCTTAGTCTGGCCCATCCCCCAGAACCAATTTGCCTTGGGAGGCCCTACCAGGGGCATTAAGCCCCTAAAAAACATAGTTCATGAACGCAAACTCCTCCACCATAATAAGGTGCCGATTCAAGTAGGAGCATAATCATCAGGTTTTGGAATTTTCCTAGCCTGGCACTTCAGAAATAGAGCTGCTACGTGATGAGTTGACCAGTATGTCACACCCAGCTGCTGGTCCATACACCTCTGATGATGTTAAAACATTGGCTCTGTGAGGCTCCGAAAGACAGCTTGTGGACTCAAGCTCAGATGTTAGTCTCAGAGGGTTTAATAAGAAGTTCACTGACTAGACACAGTCCAAAGTAAACGTACTGAAAGGGATATGTGGTGTAGACCAGGGGCCCGTTTCACAAAGGAGGTTCAACAAACTCCAGCTCAGTCAAAAAGACTAACTTGGAGTCAACAAACTCAGAGATCAGAAACTCTGAGTTTTTGGTTTCAGAACAGCTGTTCTGAATTGGTTCAATCAACTCTGAGTATGTTGACTCTGAGTTACCGAGACTATAAAAAACCATCATCAGTGGAGCTCAGATACTGTGATTCACCATGGCAACGCCAGGTAAACGGAAGAGATCCACCTACTTCACGTCGTTAAATCCAGAGTTATAAAGAAAACTACCGTTCTCGAAAAAACGTAAAGCAATACAGAGTATCTGGTATGAACTGAGGGCAGAGCTGCGGCGGCTGGTCTTTGTGGACGAAGATCATGAAAATATTGAATTGACTGTGAAGAAAACCGGTAACATTCTAATAGGAAATCATTGGGGAACGCCAAACAATCTGGGTCCTAGAATCCTTTCCTGATCTAAATTCAGTTCAGCTCTTATTAATACAGCCCCCCCACCAATACCATTAGCATTTTCACGGGTACCCCATGCGTCAAACATGTGACGCGCAAGGTCGAAGCGTCAATATATGACTGACGCGTTTGGAATGAGAATGTGATGGACATGATAGCCTGATGACGTCACATCGTTTCGGGCTTTTATAGGGGAGGAGACAGATTAACTTTGTATTAAATTAGTGTTTACGTTGCACTCACGTGCAGAGATTCAGAACAGCTGCTGCAGTGAATGAAAGAGGTGATGTTCCAGTTACTATGGAAACAGCTGGCAGAGGTGAGATCTTTCTGATATAATAAAAAAAACAGCTGACGGAGTAAGTAGGCTGTTTTAGACAGATGACTCAACTGTAAGATGTTTGGTTGGTTTTTCTTAGTTCTGCTTCATTCTTCATTCATACTTTCTAATAATATATTACTGTTTATTCCATCATTGTTGAGAAAACTGGCGCTAGATAGTCACTGATTAGGTGGGTGATATCTGGAGTCTAATACACGGAATTAGTTTGGTTTTTTTACAAAAAATATTTCTTGTTCTTTTTTATTTTTTTCTCTTTCTTTTTTTTTGAGGGGGGTAACGAGTGGACGCCAGAGCCGCTTTGACCGTATTAAATTATTAAACTGTCTATTCGGATCATCAACACACTTTACTGATGCAAAATCCCACATGTCATGGTTCAGACGTCTCCAAAATGATGGTTATATCAGAGGTTTCAGATTCAGCTGAACCCTCTGGGTCGGAGTTCAGTAACCTGCTTTGTGAGTTCTGGGTCAAGAGACTCGGAGTTTCCACATAACCCGCTTTGTGAAACGGACCCCTGGTGACTGGACATAACACATAACAGTGTTTTTGTTGGTTGAGCAACGTCACTGTTGCGTCCATCTGGGTGGTGACATGCTGTTTACAGGAGGAGGCGTGGCCATGACGGCGTGTCCTGCTGCTTCTGAACGTGACCTCTGCCTTACGTCAGGACCAACGGCCCCTGGAGAGATTACAGGACCGCCGTGATTCTGTCCTGTGGCTGATGTTTCAGAAGAGTTCGTCCTGACGTCAGGGACGTCAGGCTCAGCGAGACGAAACCTCCAATCACCGTCGGACAAATATCAGGAAACCTGCTTCATGTCCTGTTTACTAACAACAAAAGCGTTCAGAGCTTTTGCAGCGGTTTGAAACTCCAGACTGAGTAAAGTCTGTTTCCATCCCATAATCCCCCCCTGTCCCTCCAGCTGCAGTGTTTCTGTATTTTTTTTCCCTGCGATTATACAAGAAAGATTTGTGATTTTAGTACAAAAAACTCAATTTTATGATAAAAGTTGGCAATACTTTGAAATTTGAGAGAAACAGCTGATCTTTTCCAAGAAAGAATTTGCAAATTTAAATTGAAAAGTCAAAAAAGTCTCAATTTTACGCTAAAAGTCACGATATTTGTCGAATCTGAAAGTGACTTTTTTTAAAATTCTGATATTAAGATGTGATATTGTGAAATTAGCCATTTTACAACAATTTTATTTTTTTTACAAAGTCCTTTAAAAAAACAAAACAAAAAAACAATTATACACACACACACGTGATTATATATGATTTGTGATTTAGTACAAAAGTCTCAATTTTACAATAAAAGTCAACTTTTTTGAAATTTGAGATTTTCCTGCAGGCCTTCGGTCCGTTCCTTGTCCTCATCAAGACCGCCTAGGTAGGTCGGCCGCCAAAGATCCTGCATGACTGGACCGGGAACTAATTATGGTGGAGCTGAGACGAGGAGTGAAGTGCTGCTCAGGCATCTGGCTTCTGCCTTTTTATGAGCGCCTCTACGCGAGCGCATGCTGGATTATGCTGGGAAGCTCCCAGTCCAGGGATTAAAAGGCCCAGACGGCTCCGCAAAAAGGCCAAAATGATGGAAATGCATCCATTTGTAGGAGGAAGATATGAAAAATACATGTTTCTGTGCTGATTCCTGACAGGCGACGCGCTCAGTCGGATCACGTTGATAAAAATGCGCATGTTTGGATCCTCTGGATGCTCTCAGCTCGCTGCTCTGACGCATGGACTCGGTAAACGATTGAAAAAGACTTCACTTCTAAAAGTTGATCAGTTTGGCCAATTCTTTGGAAAAATTTACTCTTTTTTTGACATAAAATTACAATAGTCGTAAAAATAGAAAATATATATATAATTTCAATTTTTGTCCTGAAGTCACGAATTCACAAAGTAAATTTTAATTAAAATCATGTTTTGACCAAAATGATCAACTTTTAGTTGTAAAATCTTTTTTAATTGTTTCCTAAACCCGGACTTATTGATAAAATTTTGATAAAACGAAGCGGCGGGCCGGATGTGGCCCTGGACCCATTTCAGGGTCAGGGGCCGACCTTGTTCCTGTTTATTTCCTGTTCGCCGCATCGTAACTTCTGGAATTAAAGATGTTCGATGCTTAAACCATGTGAAGTTGGTTTTTTTTACGCTTTGTCTCCTTAGTAACATGGAGCTGGTTTGAGAAGCGATGGATCGTTTCCAAGGAGACACGAGCGAGATTTAATCATTAACCCTCCCCTCAGCAGTGACACTTGCTGCCGCTGCTGCCAAGCGCCGCCGTGTACGCCGCCGTGTCCATGAATCAGAGAGGAGATTAATTAGTTGGGACGAGGAGGCCCCGGCTCCAATCTGTTCCCTGCCGTTCTCTGGGGACCGCCCTCTGAGGGCCGCCCCGCTCCAGAACCCCATTCTGTCACTCGCATAAACAACACTGTTGTGGCGAGAAGGCCCTGGACCCTGGATGACGGCGTAAAAAGAGCGTCTTCACCCCTAAAAGGCCGGCGGCCCACCCTGACACCTCCACTGTGACCCCGAGACCCGCCATCTGTCAAACGAATAAGCGGTGAAACAAAGGGAGGCTGGGCTGAGGAACAAAAGCACATCGAAAACTAGAGCAGCAGATCGAGTGAAAGATGGTGGAAAGGGTGATGAAAATGACTGGAAACGGAGGGGTGGGGGGGTGGGGGGCGAGGGGTTCATTTTCTTAAAGCTTCAACTTGAAAGAAGTCGTTCCCCAGAAAGAAACACTCGTTCTTCTCTCTGCTTTCACTCCTTCAGAACCACCACGGCCTTGATGCTCGTCGTCGTTATCTCGTCCCGATGAGACCCCCCCCCCCCAACACCATGACACCCACTAATCCCATGACACGCTTCGGTCTGATCAGAGATGTGAGAAACTGAGGAAGGGGGAACTTTAACCACATTTACTTACAGTCATTTATTCCTGCAATCATAAACATACTTGGATTCAAAAAAATATTTATTTCAATTTGAAAAACTGTGAAACTGCAACTTTTCCATTTTTGTCATAAAATTCAGATATTTTGCTGTAACATTTTAATCAGATTCTTTAAAATTATTTTTTAATTAAATTCTTCACTCAACCTTTGAAGAACTTTTGTTGTAAAATTGTCTCTTTCAAAATTGTGACTTTACATAAAATTAAGACTTCAAAACAAATAAGGCTGTTTTTTTTTTGTGTGTGTGTGTGTGTGTGTGTCTGTTATGTGTTATGTTATGTCTCCAAATGTACAAAATTTGTGTTTTTTAAACACAAAACCAGAACTTTTTGCTATAAAAAAACACAAAAACTAAAATCACAACAAAGTTTGCTGGCAGGAGACAAGAGGACGAATGAAGGAAGGAGGAAGCAGAGGAGGAAGATGACCTGCTTTCAACGCTGAGCGCTGAAAAAGTGGAGCAGCACGTCGGGAAGCGACTGTGGCGACTTCCGCTGCATCACGCGCAGAGCTGAACTCCAACCGCAGCGTTGGCGACGCTTCACCCGCTGACCTACATGCTGCTTCCTCCTCCAGCGGAGTCATCGCCGCGTCTTCCTCTCCAACCCTCGTCTTCACCGGGCAAAAGCAATGAGACGGTCTGAGGTCGTCTGTTAAATCTTGGACATGCGGCTGGAAACAGCATCTGGACGTCACGCCACCGTGGCTCTTCAGATCAGTAAACTGTAGCCTGAAGGACACATCTGGAGCACGTGCTGATGTTTCTCTTCCTCGTGTGAAAAGACCCCCAGGGGGTTCAGGCTTCGTGTTTTGCGTGAACGGCTCGTGGTCGGACAGAAGCCATGAAGGTCTACATGCACAGATTTATGGAAGTGGCAGAGACGGAGCAAAGAAAAACCACATCAACTTCTTTGCCATTTTCAGGCTGTCTGCATTCATCTGCTGAGGGTTTCAGCAGACCTGAAGACATCTGGGCTAAAAATTCCACCAGGATCTTCCACACCTCTTTCAATTCATCTGCTGAAGGTCTCAACAGTCTAAAAATCCCCCGTTTATCGTCTCAGGAGCGATTTTCCAATTATAGAAATATTTAGATGGACGCGGCCAATCCAATCACACCTCTGAGCTTCTGGACCGCTGTCACTGCTTCCGCCACCAGGTGGAGCTCTCAGCGAGCGCGGGGTTGTTCAAAGCGGATTCATGTTGTGTCTGTCATTCGTAGACTCTGAATGAGGTGACGTCATCGTGGCTTTTGTGTGCTGTGTTGGGTCCAATGCCTCAGCCTGAGTCAGCCAATCAAGTTGCAGCTCGAAAGCTGGAGCCCAGCCAATGAAATCGTACATGGGGGGCGGGTCTACAGTGGCTCATATCCACTTACGATCAGAACTATTGTGGTTAAGCATAACGATAATCGCATTTGTATAATTTAGTCCTCCGTACAGCCAAATGCTCGCTAGTTTGACCGTTCCGTGAATGTGCAGCAGCACCACAATACCGGAGTTTTTTGCGTGAACCTTGAAGGCATCGATGTTCCCAAGTGACACGTTTCCACCCAATCACGCTTCGTTTAGCATGCGATGAGCGTGACGCACGATTGGCTGAACAGTCAGCTGCACCATTTGAGATGTTGAGACGACGCCAGATGCACAGAGGCGTCCGAAGCCGTCCTCTGGTGGACGGTTAAAAACCTCCGGTGGAGGACAGAATGTCTCAGTCTGTCTGCCGCTTCCAGACAGACGCAAACAAACGCGTGATGTCACAAAACATGAGACAACGGAGACACCTCCGTGGATGAGTGGCCGCATTCATGCCGTCACGTTTATTGATGCGGCCGCGACAAAAGACGCCGCCGTTGATCCACAGAAAAGGCTTTTATCAAAGCTTTGTTCTTCTGTGAGGAAGGAGACAAAGACAAAGTCATCTTCTTCAGCGATGCCACACCTGCAGCTCAGTGCATTACTGTGCACGTGTGAATGTATACATACGTGTGTGTGTGTGTGTGTGTGTGTGTGGCCACAGGTTCTTTGTTTGAGGAAGAAGTCACATGACCAGTGTTCATCAGGCTTGGCGCCGTACCCTCCCCTCTATAAAACAATGAAAAACGTGAGACGACATCGTTCATTCCAACACGCAACTTTACTTTGTAGAAGACCGTTAAGATAATTAAATAAAAATAAAAATAAAAATAAAAATCCCTTAATTAACAAGACATGAGTCGTTGGTGGTAAACAGGAGGGAAGGAGGGAGAGATGAAGGAACGGCGGGTGCGAATCGATGGAGCTGATGTCACGTTAATGCGCACGTTCTTAACGAACGTCGTGGGACATGTGGGGTGGGAAGCGGTGGGGGGGGGGGGGGGGGGGGGGGTTGACAGGTGGAACTGCAACACAGAGTGAATTTGAATGATATTAAATTGTGACT